>JAJJWW010007167.1:0-100258 GCA_023531295.1 Papaver armeniacum
TAGAAAGGATCACTTTCATTTGCCTTTCATTGATCAAATGCTAGAGAGGTTAGCGGGACACTCACATTATTGCTTTTGGACGATTGTCGGGGTATAATCAGTTTTTATTGCATCGGAAGATCAAGAGAAGACTACTTTTACTTGTCCTTTTGGTACGTTTGCCTATAAACGGATGTACGTTTGGTCTTTATGTCGCTTTGCCACTTTCGAGAGATGTATGGTTAGTATATTTTACGACTATGTGGAACACATCATCGAGGTATTTATGGATGATTTTAGTGTTTATGGTGATTCATTTGATATATGTTTAGCAAATCTTGAACTTGTGCTAAAAAGATGCATAGACACTAATCTTGCTTTAAATTGGGAGAAATACCATTTATGGTAAACCATGGTATAGTGTTAGGTCACATCGTTTCCTCTCAAGGGCTCGAAGTTGACAAAGCAAAGATAGACCTAATAAGGAACATAATGCCCCACTTCGGTGAGGAGGTCGCTCGTTTCTTGGTCGGGGCGAGTTTTACGGGCGGTTTATCAAATATTTCTCCAAAATCTCAATGTCGATGTGCAAATTATTGTAAAAATAGGTTGCTTTTGACTTCAACCGAGAGTGCAAGAATCCTTTAACAAGTTGAAATAATTGTTGACAGCTCTGCGATTATCAAGTCACCGGATTAGGTTTGCCATTTGAATTGATGTGCGATGCAAGTGAGCTTTGGTAGGCCGAAAGGTGTTTATATTATGGCCTACGGTGATAAACGCAAGTGCACGGCGTCTAGCATCGGAGATGCGGCAAGTCACGGGTCGATCCACGAGACTTGTGGTGCTCTTGTATGATCTAAGGCTTGCTCTAGGCTGAATTCGAGGTGATAATGTAACACAATTGTTGTTTTGTGCGAAGCTTGGTGAGGTGAAATGTAGTGAACCTAAACTAAAGTAAAGCTGTGACAAAGGGAATGCTAGGTTTTCAAATCCACCTCTAACCCCTCTTTTGTGTATTCAACTAAGTTGAAGTTCTTGTTCCTATGCCGGATGAGTGAAGATTGTCAATTCTACCACTTATCTAAGGAGTTTCACCTAGTGACACTTCAATATTCGCTAAGACACTAACCTAGAGCATGGTTGTCTAATTAAGCACAACTTGATCAAGAGAATTAGCAATAATCATTGAAGTAAGGGCTGAAACACATTCAACAGATATAACCTAACTACAATGCATACATGATATACCTTTGTGAGAGAAAAGCATTGAGGTGTTAAATTGAAGCTATCTAATAACATTAAACACCCAAGAACAATCCAACGAGAGTTTTAGCACAATATTGAATTAGGGTTTCATTGAAACCTAGCATACTAATTTAGAACATTAAAACAACAAATTATAATAACAAAGAACAAAATTAAATCTAATTGAAGCACTTTGGCTGCCCGAGGCATAAACAAATCATCTTCTACCTCTTATTTATACATGCACAATCAAAATACCAAACCACAATTTTAAAACGAAATTAAATGAAAAGACAAAGTACCCATGAATCGTGTTCTCCCTTACTTGTGCGGCTCTCGGACCTCGAATTGACCATGCATGAGGTTTGGTGAAAACCCTAGCTTCAATCGTCTCAATCCTAGCTTCTAGGTTATGGTAGAAGCTATGGATGGAGAAGGTTGATGCTAGGATGGAGAGCAGTAGGCTGGGGTGATGATGGGGATGGTGCGTGTCTGTCGAGAGATGGAGAGATGGTGGCGGAGGACGGAGCTGCTGCGGGGTTGTCGGGGAAAGGGAGAAGGTAAGGTTGCAGAGGTATGGGGGAGATGAAAAGAAGAGAGAAGAGAAAATGAGGTGGGTCGATGGGGGTATAGGGTTATGGGTGATTCGGTGTTGCACGGGTGCATCGAAGATTGATGGAGAAGGCCTCGCGAGCGTAGGATCTCGGTGAGGAAGATCTGGCAGGCGAGGATGAACCGAGGCGATTTCTTTGTGGAGCGGGAGTATCAAGACATGATGTGAACGATGGAGCGACCGTAGGATGTAGCTAGGTGCGATACGAACGGCTCGGAATGAGCGGGTTCGGATCGGGTCGCGGAGTCGGGTCTAGCTCAAGCCCATGTCTTTTAGATGAGTTGCTACTTGTTGGGTTGCAGGCATTGCGCACTTGGGCTTGAGCTATCTGCTCCATAGATGCTCGACTCAATTCTCTGCTCCTTTGGCTCCTCAGATTCTCGAGCTTTATTTATTACCTAAAAACACAAAATTAATTAATACAAATATTTATTCTTGAAAACAAAGAAAACACGAATGCAGGATAATATCGATTTCTAAGCGCAAAAGATGAGTAAAATGCCAATAAAAAAGGTGTATAAATATGCACTATTTGGCACTCATCAAATACCCCAAACTTGAATTTTACTTGTCCTCAGTGAAACAGAAAATAAGAAATCCTAACTATACCCTGTCGCGAGTCTCTCGAATGCATTTAGCGTATGCACTAAGCCTTTAAACCCCTAGGTGTCCCTAGTGGACGAGTTGTAGTCTCGTGAGGGTTTACAGGTGTACCAAAAAACCTTCTCCAACTTCAGTGTAAAAGAGTCTCAAGCCTCCAAGAAGCTATGAGGACATAGAGTTTTGCGTGCTAGTAACATGAAGTTAGAACTACCAAAGAACGCATTCTCATCCTTAAGTCTTCGAGCGAGAAGTAACCATACCATATGAAAGAATTCGGATTCGATTGTGATCATAAGTCTCAACTTCGCCTCACCATTAGGGTTTTATGATAATTGCACTCAAAAAGATCGCTTTTTAGTCTCTCATGTGTGCGGGGAGGAAATAAGAGAGAAATCTGCACACGTTGTAGGTAAGAAGGATAACCTTCCGAAATAAAATCAGGGAGACTCCACGAAGTGTGGACAAAGAATCTTTTCGATGATCTCTAAGAAAGGAAATCAACCATTAGCAAGGGGTGGGAGTACTCACTCACTTCTCACCCGATCGGCACTTAATATCATTCTCTCATAAGAACCATAGAAACGTCTTCAATCTTCGGTCTTCGGTCTTCAAATGTTGATGACGATCTTCTAAACTTCACAAACTTGACAATTTTTAACTTTTCTACTCAAATTCCTTGTTGTTTGGATTTTTCTTTTAAATTCTTCTTTACCATGGTGGTAGCAAAAATAAACTACAATATTTTTTTGATTTTGATTTTTTTTTTTTTTTTTTACATTACAATAAGTGAAAATAAAATACAAATAATGAAACAACTAACTCCATGGACAAAGGACTTTGTCACTCAATTTTTCCACAACTTGTCTTGTCTTGATTTTATAAATTTTATTAATTCTCATCCTATTTTCTTTTCTTTGTTGCACATAAACCTTGGACTATATCAATTTTTCTTTCAATATTCTGATGATGCTCCGTTTGCTGACGATGATGTGTTTCTATGGGTTCTGCTGATTGAGAGAGAGAGAGATGCTAACTGCAAATCGGTATTTAGAAGAAGTTTTCATCTTTAGACGTCACCCTCATGATTGACAAAAACTAGCACTCAAGAGATCAAAAGTAGTGCGAAATTGGTGCGAAGTTGGGTAGCTCACCATTCCTACCCGGAATTTACGTGCGGTGACACACACTCTAATGACTTTTCTAGAAAGTTGCAAAAAATTGAAGGTTGGTGCCTCACTTGATGTAAAATGGGTAGTCTCCACTATGGGTGATCACAATTCTACTACCGAATATCTGTGACACCTAATTAGCCCTCCGGTATGGTTAAATCCAACTTTAACGCTCTAATCAACTAAGGAACCCGATTGTGTTCTCCGATACTTCTAACTTCTGTTATTTCGGTCAGAACTCTCTATGTAAACATAGCTAGAAGCATGCTAGTGACTCTAAAATCTCTAAAAGTGGAGGTTTTTACAAAAAGAGTTTTGAATTTTTTTTTTTTTTTTTTTTTTTTTTTTTGAAGATAAAAGATCAAAAAGACTAAAAACTCTATATGCAAAAATATGCAAATGCACCCCAAACCTAAATCAAACATTGTCCTCAATGTGTCTTTATATAGAAAAAAATTTAAATAATCACATACCGAGAGAACTATCTTTGATAAGAGAAAAGGGAAGAGATTACCGGATGTCGGCGGGAGCAAGGTTGAGCTTCTTTAGTCAAGGCTAGAATCCAACATTCTCAACGGAGATCATATCGGATTAGCATAATATATGCGCATGAAGACTCAACCGATTCAAGAAAAGAAAAATTTAACAAGTCCTCTTTTGGATTATATACAAAAATTCACCATATACCAACAGTCTAAAGAGTTGAGGATCAACCCAATAGAAAATATATACAAACATCAACAGTCTTACACAAATATAATATGAGAGTGCAAGTAAGACTGCAGATGTGAAGGAGTTTCCCCCAAACCTAAACTTGTGAACAGGTGTGTTTGTGAGAACAAAATCTTGCAATTTTAAAGGTACATCATGCGAAAGGTCTAACTCGAAATGAGTTTTGCTAATTACAGGCAGACATACACATTCCAACTGTGGTTCCCTCAAGGTGTCATACTTTGATGCAAAATAGTCCAAGAGGACTTGGGAAGCACAAAGCTCTAGGCCTAAGTTAGGCATTTTTAGAAAAGTTGGTTTTGCAATTTTGTTACAAACTACACCTAGGTTTGGTGGAGGAGTATCAATTTGTGACTCAGGAGAGTGGTTAGGCACATCTAGGTTGTTTTCATTTTTAAAATTATTTGCACCATCACACACTTTCCCAAAGTCAGAAGAAGGTAAATCATGCTCACCAGCATAGAACAATTCGTCAATCTCCATGTCATACTCATCAGAGGAGGCAACATATTGTGACATGGGCAGGGAATCAGACACAACAATAATATCATGATCCAAAAGAACATTAGTGTCAACAGAAGATTCATCTTTCCTAAGTCACAAACAAGTTGTGTAGCATGCTCACATTCACGAAGAATTTCACAAACCCAAGCTCGAGAATCAATATCACATATATGAATGTTAGAAGAAGTGTCATTCATAGGGTTCATGAGAAGAGACGCCTAACGTCTCGAACTCAAAGATTCTATCATATTATCTGCATACACATGCTCTTCTAACATATCATATTCATCATCATCATCATCATAACAAAAATGCATTTCCCTATTAGCATTTCTAGTATACTCATTTACCTCTAGATTAGGTTCATATTCGGTGTTCGTTGCATGAGTAGGAAGAGAAACACTATTTTCAAGATTTTCTTTATTAGGGACAATAATCATTCTATCATGAACTGCCTTCCATTCTTCTTTTTCTAAATGAATCAGGTTCATCTTTAAGAACATGTGACATTGTTCAATGGAGGAGAGTCTTCAATAGTGGGTATGCATGTTTCATATGAATAATCATTAAATGGTTGTGCACATGGTTCACTAGAGAAGGGATGATCATGCATGTTGCTATATGGATGGTCATGTATTGCATTGTTCAAGCCTAGCATTTTTCTCCATGAGAGTTTCCATTAGTGATTGTAAACAAGGAGTCGGGGGAGTATAAAATTGTTCATCTCCCCCCTTTGTGGTGACTGATACATGTGCTCATGATGGTTAGGGTATGAGTACTCAAGGTCGGGGCCCGAGAAGGCTCATAATACTCCCTAAAATCATTATGGTCTGTGGGGGTTTCATATGGTGAAGCATGCCCGTAAGCAAGCTCTCTAAGGGATTTGTTTCCATCCCCAGATGCAGACCAAAATCCTGTCATGATTTAGTACTCAAATTGAACTCAAAATTTAGTTTGGTTTATGTGGGCTTTGGTTTATGTGGGCTTTGGTTTATTGGGATTTGGTTTCAATGGGATTCATTTGGTTTTGTTGGGAGCTTTGGTTTATGTGGGAAGTTTGGGTTCTTGTGGGCTCAATTTGGTTTTAGTGAGTTTTGGTTTGTTGTTTGAAGCCCAGGATTTGTGAAACTGCACAGCCCAGATGTGTGCACAGCCCAACAGTTTGGCTTCTAGCCTAGATGATCTGGCCCAGTTTGGCTGCACATCCCAGATTAGGCTAAAAAATGTATAGCTCAGTAGTTGGGCTTCAGTTAACGTGCAGAGCCCAGTTCTTAGTGGTTCTCAGCCCAGTTGAAAGTGTAGGTTGTGATCAGTCCAGGTGATGGGGCTTAGTCTATTGTACAGGTTAAGCCCAGGTTATGCAAAACTTAGTTTGTGCAGAGCCCAGCCTCGGGGTCAATCAACCCAGCTATGATTATGGGCTCCGGTTGTGCGAGTGCGAGGCCCGGTGGTTGGGCTTGGTTGTTAAGCTTAGCTTGGCGGGGTTTATGTGCTCAAAACACACAGAGCACACAACACGGGGGATACAAACTCCGAGAAATTGATCAAGGCTCAAGGTCAAGGTGCACTCCCAAAGACGGCTCGGCCAAGTCATCACAGTTAAGCACAAAATAAGGCTTGCAATCAGCCAAGGCAAAGCAAGGTATGTAAAATGGGTTATGCTCAACACACAAGCAACACAAAGCACGGGGTAGATTATAAAAATCAACACAGGAGACACCGAGTCTCAAAACAACATGGAGGAGAGCACATTGCGGGCAAGCAACAGCACAGAAATTGCAGGTCAGATGGCCTAGCAAGTGATCAGGTTATGCAAGGGGTCTGTCAATACTTGGCTCAACAAGGTTTGCATCTAATTTGTTATCCCAGTTGTAGCTTCAACTCACAGCTGCAGAAATTTGGAGAATGGCGGCTCATATGGTCTATGCATGCAGTTGCGAGATAGTAACATGGCTCGGAAGCATTTTGTGTAGCTAATTTGGTTATCCAATTTGTAGCTCAAGCTCACGATTTGCAGGGCCGGAGCTTGGCTCAAGGCGATGGGAGTTATAACACAATATTGCAAGATTGAGATATCACAAGTAAAGTTTGAGGGGCAATGATAGGGCTTTGCAAAATTCGGATGGTGCACAAATTATGCAAAGTCTCGGCAAAAAGCAAGCTACGACCCAAAGACTCAAAAACTTAAAATTTGCAAATTCCGGATGTTGGTGATCTATCCTAGTTGCAGGGTGAAATCTTAGGCGGGAAAATCTCACTCGAGATCATGCAAGATTGCAAGTCGGGTGGAGCAAGCTATATACTGACATTTCGAGATCATGCAAACATGGCGGCTTAGCATTCAAAATGAAGATTATAGGTGGAGTCACCAGCTTTTAATGTAGCCAAGATGGGCTGTCTTCTTTAACTATGCTTTCATTTCTTCTTTTTCTACAAGTCGCGGGGCTTGCTCGGTTGCACCTTATCTTCCTTTCTTTGGCTTTGCCCGACTTACGCAACATAGGTAGCATGCACTGTGGCTCAAGAGAGAAATCTCAGTTCTCAAAAATTACAGTTTAAAGCAATGGAGCGGTATTTGCGGTATGAGAAGCGGCCAGCATTGCAGAGATGCGAGATGTGTAAGCAGATGTGCACTAAGAGATGCAGATGTGCACTAAGAGATGCGGATGTGCACTAAGAGATGCTGATGTGTAAAGCAATGGAGCAAGATGCTCAAGATGCAGATGCAGATGCAGATGTTAAGCTAAGTTATGCAAGAATGCACTAGAGAAAATTACGGCTAAGTGCAATGATATAATAAGAACTACAATGCAAACATATATACGGGGTTGAAAATCGGTGAAGCGAGCCAATGAACAACGGGGCACGCGCCAAGTCCCACAACGGCGCAAAAACTTGTAGGCCTCGAAAGGTGTTTATATTATGGCCTACGGTGATAAACCGCAAGTGCAGCGTCGTCTATCGGAGACGCGACAAGTACGGGTCGATCCACAGAGACTTGTGGTGCTCTTGTATGATCTAAGGCTTGCTCTAGAATGAATTCAGGTGATAATGTAACACAATTGTTGTTTTGTGCCGAAACGGTTGAGGTGAAATGTAGTGAACCTAAACTAAAGTAAAGCGTGACAAAGGGAATGCTAGGTTTTCAAATCCACCTCTAACCCCTCTTTTTGTGCATTCAACTAAGTTGAAGTTCTTGTTCTATGCCGGATAGTGAAGATTGTCAGTTCTACCACTTATCTAAGGAGTTTCACCTAGTGACACTTCAATATTCGGCTAAGACACTAACCTAGAGCATTGGTTGTCTAATTAAGCACAACCGGTCAAGAGAATTAGCAATAATCATTGAAGTAAGTGAAACACATTCAACACAAGATATAACCTAACTACAATGCATACATGATATACTTTGTGAGAGAAAAGCATTGAGGTGTTAAATTGAAGCTATCTAATAACATTAAACACCCAAGAACAATCCAACGAGTTTTAGCACAATATTGAATTAGGGTTTCATTGAAACCCTAGCATACTAATTTAGAACATTAAAACAACAAATTATAATAACAAAGAACAAAATTAAATCTAATTGAAGCACTGGCTAGCCCAGGCATAAACAAAATCATCTTCTACCTCTCTTATTTATACATGCACAATCAAAATACCAAACCTAATTTTAAAACAGAAATTAAATGAAAAGACAAAGTACCCCATACTCAATCGTGTTCTCCCTTACTTGTGCGGCTCTCGGACCTCCGAATTGACCATGCATGAGGTTTGGTGAAAAACCCTAGCTTGATCGTCTCAATCCTAGCTTCTAGGTTATGGTAGAAGCTATGGATGGAGAAGGTTGATGCTAGGATGGCGAGGAGTAGCTGGGGTGATGATGGGGATGGTGCGTCTGTCGAGAGATGGAGAGATGGTGGCGGAGGAGGCGAGCTCCTCAGGTTGTCGGGGAAAGGGAAAGGTAAGGTTGCGAGAGGTATGGGGAGATGAAAGAGAAGAAAGAAGAGAAAATGAGGTGGGTCGATGGGGTATAGGGTTATGGGTGATTCGGTGTTGCACGGGTGCATCGAAGATTGATGGAGAAGGCCTCGGCGAGCGTAGGATCTCGGTGAGGAAGATCAACGGGCGAGGATGAAGCGAGGCGATTTGCTTTGTGGAGCGGGAGTATCAAGACATGATGTGAACGATGGAGCGACCGTAGGATGTAGCTAGACGCGATCTGAACGGCTCGGAATGAACGGGTTCGGATCCGGGTCGCGGGTCGGGTCTAGCTCAAGTCCATGTCTTTTAGATGAGTTGCTACTTGTTGGGTTGCAAGCCCCATTGCAAGACGGAGCTTGGGCTATCTGCTCCATAGATGCTCGACTCCAATTCTTGCTCCTTTGGCTCCTCAGATTCTCAGAAGCTTTATTTATTACCTAAAACACAAAATTAATTAATACACATATTTATTCTTGAAAACAAAGAAAACACAAAATGCGGGATAATATCTCGATTTCTAAGCGCAAAAGATGAGTAAAATGCCAATAAAAAGGTGTATAAATATGCACTATTTGGCACTCATCAACTGCGCGGTTGGAGCTATTTTGGGTCAAAGAGTGGACAAGCTGTCCCGTGTGATTTATTATGCACCTAGGACCCTAAACAATGCTCAGATTAACTATTCTACCACCGAGAAAGAGTTGTTGGCTATAGTGTTTTGCACTAGAAAAATTTAGATCATATTTGGTGGGTCCAAAAGTGGTTGTGTATTAGATCATGCAACACTTAGGTACCTACTTAAGAAAAAGAAGCTAAGCTTTGAGACTTATACGGTGGATTTTGTTATTGCAAGAATTTAATTATGAAATCAAGGATAAGAGAGGTGTTGAAAATCTTTTTGCGGATCATCTTAGTAGACTTGTTATTTTGAAGAAGAACTTCCTTTACAAGATCGTTTTCCGGACGAACAACTTTACTCGATTGAAGAATAAACACCTTTGTATGCGGACATAGTGAACTACTTGGTGTAGATGGGGGAAAACGAGTTACTGTTTTTTACGGAATTGAGGAGACGACCGTGCGGAGGAGACCTCTTGTTCGGACGACTAATTAAACCTCACACGGATGCCTTTGCAAAGAAGGGAGTGCTTTGAATTCGAGAGATCAATCTGTAGTACTCCGGCCTAAACCAAGACAATGGCCGTTCCAGAGTAAATTCGGTCACAAGAGAGGATGGGTCGATTTGTAGGAGGGAAGCTGAGAAATGTGTGAGATCAATGGTGATCTAAGATTGTAGGTCTATTGTGTAATCTGAAAATAAGATAAGTTCTGAATGATTGAATTTGCTCTGTTGAGAGTTGGATTGTTAATCTCGTGTTGTCTGTTTGACGTGAGATTGTCCTCGTTTCAATCATGATTCAGAGATTTATTTATATTGCTAGAATTGAAAACACCATGATCCCATGAAGTGTGGCAGTTGATGGAATCAAAGAATGGGGAAGTGGAAATCGTGTTAAAACCAGTTGCTCAACGTGCGGAGACTTGGTTGATTTTCCATCCACTACTTTGTTAACTCCTCCAACTGGTGCACGACTTGCTCACATTCTCATCGTGTGTATGAACACACGCGTCTGCAAGCAACCGCTGAGACCAAAACCCTAGTTAATATCCCCCATGTAACACGATTGATATCTCGTGTGATTGTGGAGTCTGCAAAGCGAGGCGTGTATTTAGTTAGTTAGTTCTTTGACTTCATGACTTTATAGACGATGAGTCCTTATATTGTTGAATAGAACATGATTTAAAATGTTCTCGAGACTTGGACGATGTCTATTGTTGAGAGCAGTGGTATAATGTATGAATAAACTTTGATAGTTAACGTGAGCAAATATTGGTCGTTCGATGAATTGTTGAATATCGATAGTTGAAACAATATTCCTTAGTTCGAGCAAATATTGCTCATCTGAGCAAATGTTGCTCGTTTGATGAATTATGGATAGCATGACCAAATAAGATATTAAATCGAATATCGCGGCAATTGAGCCAGTATGATAAATAAAATGTTGATCATAGGATCAACGTAAAATTATTAGCGTTTGAATCTGGAATTATGAACCTTGGACTCAAAACCCTAATTTGATCAATTGATGATTAACTGATGGTTTATTGAAAATTAACCACGGAGTGAAGGAGGGACTGACTACATGGGATTATGGATCAACCATGTAGTGCCCAAATGCTCATGTGAGCAATCTGTACACCAAAGTCTCTTGAAGACCAGTTGGTGAAAGGATGATTAAATCTTGGTTTAATCATTTATTAAAATAATGCTAAATGCGAACCTTAGGTAATAAAACCTAATTAATTATGAAGAGATGAGGGACCGACCAAGGGGGTCATGAAAACCATACAGGTGGTCACGGGATCGAATAACGATCGTCTTATGAAGTTCCAAGTTGTATGGAAGAGTTTTGGACCTAATACGTGCAATTGCGCAAATTAGGTCAAATCGTGAAAATACGTGGGACCGTCTCATTGCAAGCCAAAGAGCCAACCTTGGTCGTTCAAGGTAAGGTGCTCACGTTGCTAAAGTGTTCGTCTCTCACCCCGAGAATTTTAATATTTTTCGGGTGTTGATGGGTGAAAACTACTCTGAGAATTTGGTAATTTGGGGTGTGGATGAGGAATGAATCTAAACCTTCAACAAATGCCTTTTGCGCGGTGAGTGCTTGTAGATTCGAGAGATCAATCGTGCAAGTCCGGCCTAAACCAAGAAATGGCCGTTCGGACTTGTTTCGGTCACAAAGTGAAGGAGATGGGGTTGATCTTAGGGAGGAAGCGAAGAAGGTGTTGAGATTGTGAAAGTGTTGGCTTGCTTATGACTTGTGTGAAAGATGAGCAAGCTTACGGTTAATGCAAGGAGGCTGAGTGTTTGATACGGTTTTTGATTTTAACACTTGGTTTTATGTGTTGAACTTGTGTTGTTCTCCGTTATTCCTTGTTGTTGTTGGAAATAGGGCGGAGACCCTATTTATACAAGTCATTGAGCCTCATTCACGTTTCTCGTGGGAAGTGGAGGTAGTGGAATGATGGAGTAGTGGAGTTGTGTGTCGGTAACACACGACCCAGTCTTGCCCCACTTTTTCTGTTCATCTCTAACCGTCCATGACTTCCTAACACGTTCTTGTGATGGCGCGTTGCCTGTTGCCTGCTTTATGTAAACCGCCAGACCAATACCCCGATATGTATCCCCGATTTGTGACATGATTGATGTCGGAATGTGGATCGTGGATCCACGAAAGATAGCATGTAATCTTGAATTGAATAAACTGCGTTATTCGGAAAGTCGATACTTGTGAAGTATCGTGTGTATTTTATGCGAGTCTTTGCATTACGGTGTGGTAAAGTGATGGGTAATGACTCCTCACTAACCAAATAACTCTGACCAGGGTTGTATAACCAAGTTTGGTGAAGTCGGACGGATGAGATGATGTTTGAGACACTCATCTGCGGCCGTTGATGAAATTAGGGTTTTTAAAGAGGTGCGCAAGCATCACTCTTGACTTAGTGAAACCAAGCATGGGAAGGATTTTGTAGAGGACCAGACCATACATGCGTGTTGACGGCATGATGGTGTACACGTCCATGTCTCCGTCTCATGAAGATGCAATCTAGGCCACTCAATTTGACCGTCAAAGAGGAGTGGTTGAGATCGGTTTGCGGCGAAATCCCTTGCCGCAAAGGAGTTGGAAACCGCATGACATCCCAAGTTTGGGCGTGCGTTCCAAGGCGACCCATCTTGGTCGGTCTTGGTCGATCATACCAGCGTGTAGGTGGTAGGCTGAGTGTTCACACCTATGTCTGATTATCCCATGAAAACGTGATCTAAGCCACTCAAATCATCGGTGAAGTTGAGCGGTCGAGATCGATTTAGGATTTGGGAGATGTAACCGCGTGAGTTTGGTCGGGCGTTTTGGATTAGCCGGGCATGGTATGCCTTGGCCGACCGCATGAGAGGAGGTAGATGGGCCCACGGTGGTCATGCTGGTATGGCCGGCCTTGGTTAATCCAATATGTGACCCTCCATTCGTGCTTAGGAGAAGATGGACGCGCGTGATGACTTGAAGCCCTAATTTTGGCTTTCAAGCCGCGCGACCATGCTCTTTTGGGCGGACGAATTTGTTGTAACCAACCATGGTTGGCTTTGACCGATTGGTCAAGTGTGTAGGCGGTCACACGGTGATTGTGTCGACATGCTCGGGCCCTTTGAGTCTACATCTACACCCTCCATCTATGCCTGCGAAGATGGATGGTTGAGACCGTTTGCGACACATGTAATATGCCGCAAACCCTAATTTAGGGTTTTCCGTCCATAATGCTTGGTATGGACGGTTTCTTGGCAAGCGAAGGCCAATGGTCGACCATGCGGGGTCGGTTGTGTGTATTCCATACACAGGCTTGGGGTGATGGAATTGATCGTGGTCATCAATCATGCTTGTGGAGTTGGATGGCTGCGATCGAATCATATCGGCAAGCTAAGGCCGTGGGTATTCCATACCATGCTTAGGGTGATGGAATTGATCTGTGGTCATCAATCATGCTTGTGGAGTTGGATGGCTGCGATCGGATCATATCCGGCAAGCTAAGGCCGTGGGTATTCCATACCATGCTTAGGGTGATGGAATTGATCTGTGGTCATCAATCATGCTTGTGGAGTTGGATGGCTGCGATCGAATCATATCAGGAGGCGATACGGTCAAGTCAGGATGCTCAATCGGGCTAGTATAACACTCGAGAGGGCTCAATCGGGCTAGTATAACACACCGAGAGGGGCTCTCGGGCTAGTATAACACAATCGGAGGGCTCGGGCTAGTATAACACACCAGAGAATCGGTCACGGGTATTTCGTACATGGTTTCATTATAGTGCTTGGAGGTTCGTATTTACTCGTAAAGAGTAACACTCGGTCGTCATGCTTGCGATAATGATTCATTATAGTGCTTGGAGGTTCGTGTTACTCTATAAGAGTAACACTCGGTCGTCATGCCACACTGATAATGAGTACGGGGAAATACAAAGGTGATATGAAATTCACAAGAAGGGATTGTTGCTACATGATCCATTCTTGGTGAATTAAGTGAGGAGTATCCAACACTTATAAATGGCTTTATCTTTTACAAGATGTCGGCGCATGATTTTTTACGGTTTTTACAAATCTAACCTTGAATGAAAATCCACCATCAACATTAAGTCCCCTGCCTAGCACATAATGGTTACACTATTGTGTGGTAGGCATGAGATGGTGATGTGATTAAAGATAAAACTTATGAGACAATGTTAGATGTTACCGGGAGAGGCGGGTCGTCTGTCCTTGAGCATGTCACGTTCAAGAGGCGTCCGAGAAAAGTGTTCCCCTAGCATGATGTCGGTCTTGCACAGCTCGATCGACCTTGCTATGGCTGCCGGTCGAGGGCTATTGCGCTGCTTCGTTCAATCGTGGGGATGTGCCTAATCGTTGAGCCCATTGCGCTGCTTCGTTCGTGGGGTTCTGCGCTGCTTGATCGAACGTGGGCTTGTTGTGTATGCTTCGGTTGAAAGTGGGTCTCTTGTGTACATGCTTCAAACGTCGGCCATGTGCTTATTTGGAAAAGCCTGCTTTGTGTGCGCCTATTATACCGGCCTTATGTCGTGATTAACACCAGCCTTTGCGACTTGAGCAATACCGGCCTTTTGACTTGAGCAATACCGGACTTGAGGCTTATACCGGACTGAGACTTGAATGATGTTTGGGTGGCCATTGTGTGAGTTGTGTCTTGTCCGTGTGTGGCGACACTTCTCATATGCTTTCATACAAGTTCTAACTCCTGTCTTTTATTTCATTGCGGTAGAAAGAATCCTGTTGAGATGTCTTACGGAGATAATGCTTTGGTGCCAAGTCGGGAAGTGTTGGCGGCTTCAAAGATATCCGAACATCGATGATGAATTGTTATTTCGCGCCCTTTCAACTATATGAAAACATCCGTTCCACAGGATAACCTTCCTCCTATCGACTTTTAGGTTTTTCATGCTCATTTGGGTCCTCATGAAGGATGGATGAGACGTATGTTGAGCAATGAGTACATCAAAGATAACTTGGCCAGGAGCGCAGATTATTGATGCGGCTTGAGTGTTGAAAGCGTCTCGAGAGGATGTTAAAGTGGTTTACGATGCGACCGTTGAGGTGGGTCTGGAGAGAGTGTTGAAGAAGGATTACGAAAGCGAACGTGGGTCTCGGAGAGAGCGTTGCGGCGGCTCTTGAATAGACCATTGAAGCGGCTTCTGCTGGAGGGAGCGTTGAAGTGGCTTCCTCTTGATTCGATTACCCTTGCGAATCCATGATTCTTGGTGACCATCTTTCTCATGTTGAAGAAGTCCTTGGTGACGGTGAAGGAACTTCATGCTTGAGCCTCGATCCCCAAGCGTGGTTTACATGGTTTGTCCGTAGTGGTTGTTGTCGAGCACTGGTATGGAATATCTCGACGTTGTTGCATCATTGCGGGAGTCGTACATGTGGCACTGGAGTTGGAGTTGGCGGACACGCGAGGATATTGTATCTCGGTGGTTTTCCCCTTGCTTTGCTTGAGGGCGCTTACGAGAGGGTGAAGGTTGTATCGCTTTGTTGGTGAGATATATGCCCTTGCGTCACGCTCGTACATCCTTATCCGGTTGTAGCCGCTACATCCATCCATGGAGGAGAACATGCCGTGTCCGCATTGGTTGCATCTACTAACATGTCGATGTTCGGTAGAGGAGAATCGCTTTTGGAGCATTCCATTGGGCGGAGAGGCGGGTGTCGGTCTCTCTGCTAATTGCTAACGGCGACGCCGGTATATTGTCTTCCCCTTCTAATCACGTCTTGCTTGAAAGTGCGTCCCCTTTTGGTGTGAGTATGGGTTGAAGCTTCATCGTATGTCTTTGGTCTGGTTTCCTTGAAGTCCGTCATTGTGGTGGGATGACGCACAATCTTGCATGGGCTAACCTTGGCCGTCACGAGAGTCTTGAGAGAAATCACATTGGAAGATGCTCTGTGTCGACGAGGGCCCTCTGAACTCGAACCCTTGATGTGTGCGGTAACATGTAGGGCGGTCGTGATCTTTTCTGCCATCATGTCGTCTTACGTAAATGTAACATTATTTACGAGTGTTTTCGATGCGGTTAAGACTTACGGGCGTGAAGGAGTCGGTGTACGTCGAGCTATTTTATTAATTACGGGAAACATCTGCGCACGTTGATTCTTTGAGAGGCGCAAGAGTTCACACAAGCTTTCCACTAGAGATGCCGCTTCCTAATCCTTTGGTCTCTGCGGTTCGTAGTAAATCTGTTGACACAGGGAGGATCGTTGTGAGGATCGGTCCCAGTGTAGGAATCTCCATGACAGGACCGTTCATATACGATGTCGCTCATTTGATCAGGTCCACGTAGGTCGCGTAATTTGAAATACCTCTTTACGAGTTGCGGCCATATCCGTTTGAGTCTTAGCAAGAACTTCTGCTTCTCCATCAAGTACGAAATGGTAATGGATGGTGGTCCTCCTCTCGTCCCTCCGGCTCCTCGTCACGATGCGGGAGTGAAAGTTGTTGCTCACGGTGACTCTTTGGAGGCGTTACGCTTGAGGAGTTGTCGGGATTTGCGGCTGCTCGACTGCAGTGACGGGAGGTGTTACACTTACTTTGGAACATCTCTCCTGCTCGCCGGCACCGGTGGTAGAAGTGGCAATTTGCATAAGGTGTATTGACCACGGTAGCTCCAGAAATTATAGGACGGAGCCTCTTACGTATCTTGTGTTACTCGCCGGGAAGAAGAGGTTGAAAAGTTGCCTAAGGAATTGAAGGCTGAAGCAGGTTGTACTTCAAAGGATGAAAGTCTCTCTTGCCCGGAAGGACGAGTTCTTCTTGAAGGACTTTCCTTGAAGGATCGTAGCTACCTACTTGTCTTTTTAGATGCTCTTGTTTTTGAGTGATAGTGAGGATTCCTTTGACTACTAGGTTTTGAATTAATAGGTAATTGAATTGGTTCATTTTGAGATAGTTTGGTGAATGATATTTTCTGAAAGAGGTTATTTTAAATGAAATTTGCATCTTGGTCATGAATGATTGCACATGTCACATGAAGTTGCAAACGTTGTGTGAAAGGAAAGCATGAATGAAACAGGCATGGTGTTTGATTACTGAGCCTCTTTCTCCACGTGTGGGATGCTAAGTCCCCAGTGAATTCTAAACTATCTTTCTTGTAAAGTTGTTGAGTAAAACTTACTTGCCTTTTGAAGCCTCACTTATATTAAACCGGAGTAGTCTCTAAGAAAATCCTCTGCACGCTATTTCTCTGAACCAAGCTTCTCCTGAACAATGCGCTTCCAAGCGTTGCATTCTTTGGTGGGGTGATGAAGGAGCCGGTGGTAATGGCGGTACCTCGGGTCCATTACTTCTTGATCGGTAGGCGGATGCCATATCGGGGTAGCTCCACCTCTCCATTTCGCACCCACGTCTCCAAGTAGCTCAGAATCTTCTTCATTGGGAAGGGGAAATGTAAGTACCTTGAGTCTAGCTTTTCTGCGTTAGCGGGCGTTGCAATGTCTCCCGTGGCTTTGATGTGGAAAAGGAGATGAAGTTGGAAGACTTGCGAGTGTCATCATATCTGCGGATCGCTTGCCTAGGTAGAGGGATGTGGAAGGTGTCGTAATGTCACTGGCTTGAGTGGCCGGATTGAACGCTCCCATCCTCTGTATTCGGGCATTTTCTGATTGATTTCTCCTTCCTCAAGCGTTTCTTGGTTGGTTGGAAGGCCGTGCGGATTGGACAGTCTTCCGTGCTTCAATAAGAGTTTTGAAATACAAATCTTCTAGCAGGGCTCCATAGGCTGCGGGCTCCCTTTCTTTATCCGGCAGACATTGTAGTACTCAGGACAAGTCTTTTCCTCTGTGGAGTTTCCTCGGAGTCTTCATTGTTGACTGGACCATGTTGTTCGTCTTCCCGAGTCCCCTGTGATTACGTGCTCTTTTTGCCTCTTCCTTTGGTAAAGGTGTGACTCTGGCTAATGATTCAACATTTCTTGTCTTTGCTGAGTAGATGCATCGACCCTTCTTGTAATTGTCCGCTATATCATTCAAAAGGCGAAATGTCTTGCTCTGCCTCCTGGTGATACTGGCTTGATTTGCCAAGACATCCTCCAACATTCGGCTATGCTTCCCATGATATCTGAACCACTGCGGACTAGTTTCGGATACATTGCGAGATGGAAACCGAAAAATTGAGGATTCAATTTTATGCAACCGATAGATCAATCTCCCCTTTGTGGTCGCCAATTGTTGATGGGTGAAAACTACTCCTGCAGAATTTGGTAATTTGGGGTGTGGATGAGGAATGAATCTAAACCTTCAACAAATGCCTTTGCGCGGTGAGTGCTTGTAGATTCGAGAGATCAATCTGTGCAAGTCAGGCCTAAACCAAGAAATGGCCGTTCCGGACTTGTTTCGGTCACAAAGTGAAGGAGATGGGGTTGATCTTAGGGAGGGAAGCGAAGAAGGTGTTGAGATTGTGAAAGTGTTGGCTTGCTTATGACTTGTGATGAGAAAGTGAGCAAGCTTACGGTTGATGCAAGGAGGCTCTGAGTGTTTGATGTTTGTATTAACACTTGGTTTACCAAATGCGAACTTGTGTTGTTCTCCGTTATTCCTTGTTGTTGTTGGAAATAGGGCGGAGACCCTATTTATACAAGTCATTGAGCCTCATTCACGTTTCTCGTGGGAAGTGGAGGTAGTGGAATGATGGAGTAGTGGAGTTGTGTGTCGGTAACACACGACCGGTCTTACCCACTTTTCTGTTCATCTCTAACCGTCCATGACTTCCTAACACGTTCTTGTGATGGCGCGTTGCCGCTGCCGCAGCTGTTGTAAACCCGAGACCAATACCCCGGTATGTATCCCCCGAGTTTGTGACATGATTGATTTACGGAATGTGGATCGTGGATCCACGAAAGATAGCATGTAATCTTTGAATTGAATAACTGCGTTATTGAAAGTCGATACTTGTGAAGTATCGTGTGTATTTTATGCGAGTCTTTGCATTACGGTGTGGTAAAGTGATGGGTAATGACTCCTCACTAACCAAATAACTCGACCGGGGTTGTATAACCAAGTGGTGAGTCGGACGGATGAGATGATGTTTGAGACACTCATATGCGGCCGTTGATGAAATTAGGGTTTTTTAAAGAGGTGCGCAAGCATCACTCTTGACTTGGTCGAAACCAAGCATGGGAAGGATTTTGTAGAGGACCAGACCATACATGCGTGTTGACGGCATGATGGTGTACACGTCCATGTCTCACCGTCTCATGAAGATGCAATCTAGGCCACTCAATTTGACCGTCAAAGAGGAGTGGTTGAGATCGGTTTGCGGCGAGAAATCCCTTGCCGCAAAGGAGTTGAAACCGCATGACATCCCAAGTTTGGGCGTGCGTTCCAAGACGACCCATCTTGGTCGGTCTTGGTCGATCATACCAGCGTGTAGGTGGTAGGCTAGTGTTCACACCTATACCTGATTATCCCATGAAAACGTGATCTAAGCCACTCAAATCATCCCGGTGAAGTTGAGCGGTCGAGATCGATTTAGGATTTGGGAGATGTAACCGCGTGAGTTTGGTCGGGCGTTTTGGATTAGCCGGGCATGGTATGCCTTGGCCGACCGCATGAGAGGAGGTAGATGGGCCCACGGTGGTCATCTTTGGTATGACCGGCCTTAGTTAATCCAATCTGTGACCCTCCATTAAATGCCGGAGAAGATGGACGCGCGTGATGACTTGAAACCCTAATTTTGGCTTTCAAAGCCGCGCGACCATGCTCTTTTTGGGCGGACGAATTTGTTGTAACCAACCATGGTTGGCTTTGACCGATTGGTCAAGTGTGTAGGCGGTCACATGGTGATTGTGTCGACATGCTCCGGGCCCTTTGAGTCTACATCTACACCCTCCATCTATGCCTGCGAAGATGGATGGTTGAGACCGTTTTTGCGACACATGTAATATGCCGCAAACCCTAATTTAGGGTTTTAGTCCATAATGCTTGGTATGGACGGTTTCTTGGCAAGCGAAGGCCAATGGTCGACCATGCGGGGTCGGCTGTGTGTATTCCATACCTGCTTGGGGTGATGGAATTGATGCGTGGTCATCAATCATGCTTGTGGAGTTGGATGACATGCGATCGATCATATATGGCAAGCTAAGGCCGTGGGTATTCCATACCATGCTTAGGGTGATGGAATTGCGTGGTCATCCAATCATGCTTGTGGAGTTGGATGCGATCGAGATCATATCTGGCAAGCTAAGGCCGTGGGTATTCCATACCATGCTTAGGGTGATGGAATTGATCTGTGGTCATCCAATCATGCTTGTGGAGTTGGATGAGCTGCGATCGAATCATATCAGGAGGCGATACGATCAAGTCCGGATGCTCAATCGGGCTAGTATAACACACCGAGAGGGCTCAATCGGGCTAGTATAACACACCGAGAGGGGCTCAATCGGGCTAGTATAACACAGAGAGGGCTCGGGCTAGTATAACACACCGAGAATCACTGACGGGTATTTCGTACATGGTTTCATTATAGTGCTTGGAGGTTCGTGTTACTCTGTAAGAGTAACACTCAGTAGTCATGCCACACTGATAATGATTCATTATAGTGCTTGGAGGTTCGTGTTACTCTGTAAGAGTAATACTCAGTCGTCATGCCACACTGATAATGAGTACAGGAAATACAAGGTGATATGAAATTCGGGAAGGGATTGTTGCTACATGATCCATTCTTGGTGAATTAAGTGAGGGAGTATCAACACTTATAAATGGCTTTATCTTTTACAAGATGTCAGCGCATGATTTTTCTGGTTTTTTACAAATCTAACCTTGAATGAAAATCCACCATCAACATTAAGTCCCCCTAGCCAAAGACATAATGGTTACACTATTGTGTGGTAGGCATGAGATGGTGTGTTAAAGATAAAACTTATGAGACAATGTTAGATGTTACCAGGAGAGACGGGTCGTCTGTCCTTCGAACATGTCACGTTCAAGAGACGTCCGTAAAAGTGTTCCCTAGCATGATGTCGGTCTTGCACCCCGATCGACCTTGCTATGGCCCCCTTGGTCGAGGGGCTATTGCGCTGCTTCGTTCAATCGTGGGGATGTGCCTAATCGATCGATCATTGCGCCCGCTTCGTTCGTGGGGTTCTGCCCGCTTGATCGAACGTGGGCTTGTTGTGTCCTGCTTCGGTTGAAAGTGGGTCCTCTTGACGGGGAGTACTTTTGATTCGAGTGATCAATCTGCACAATCTCGGCCTAAACCAAGAAATGGCGTTCGGACTTCTTCTTGGTCACAAAGTGAAGGAGAAGGGTTGGTCTTAGGGAGGAAGTGAAGAAAGTGTTGAGACCGAATAGTTGATTCTGGAAGTGTAGGTGTTTTGTGACTTGTATCGGAAAGTCAAGCCCGCTAGCTGAATGAGAAGCTATCGGATGACTTCGGATGTTGTATTGTTCTCCGACCAAAACTTATTGTTTGGTGGAAATAGGTGAGACCTATTTATACAAGTCGTAACAAAACATACCCTGGTCTCGTAGGAAGTGGAAACGTTTGAGTAGTGGAAGAAAAGAGTAACGTGTAACCATGAGGCGTTATGCTTCCATGATGAGGGAAGTGAATTCGTGTAACCGTCAGTCATTATGCTTCCATGATGAAGAAAATGAATTGGTTACACCGTTACTTTTACCACCACTAATTGCCCTACTTCATGACACTTTCTTGTAATGGGCGCATTAAACGCCGCACGTTGTAAACCGCTGGACCAATACCCTGATGAGTATCCCCCAGTTTGTGACATATTTTGATGTCTCGAGTGTTTTCGTGGAAAACGTGTAGCGAGTTGCTATGTGTGGCATGGTGGCATTCCAGTGGTCATGGCATAGCGGCGTGCTAGTAGTCGTGGGCATGGTGGCATGCCGAGAGGCGTGGCATGGTGGCTTTCCGGTAGCTATGGCATGGTGGCATGCCGATAAGCCGTGGCATATCGGCGTCCTAGTAGATGTGGCATGGTGGCATGCCGATAGCCGTGGCATAGCGACGTGCTAGTAAGCGTGGCATGGTGGCGTGCCGATGGCCGTGGCATAACGACGTGCTAGTTTAGGGTTTGGCGTCATGGTCGCTCAAAATTTTCCACAAGCCATGTTAGTTTGGTGGCGAACTTGGATGGCTGAGATTGCATCCCATTAGGAAAGGTAGCCGCCGATCATGGCTATCTTTAATTGGCGATAGCGTTTGGCATCGCGTGTGGCATGCACGTTTGGCGCGTGCGACATGTTGGCGCGTTTTTTGGGAAGTTGGCGCTTTTGGGAAGTCGACTTAGTATGGCGACCTCTTTTGAGGGTTGCGCGGGTTTGGAGCAACCTAATTGGTCAATGAAAGTAGGGGGCCGGAAAGCTAGGGCGCGGCCACACATTTAGTGCGATCAGATGGCAGGTTTGATTTGACTCGATTGGTCGAAGGAAGTGGGGCCCAGCAAGCTAGGGCGTGACCACACTTCCAATGCGCTGTGGCGGATTTGAAGCGACCTGATTGGTCAATGGAAAGAGGGCCGGCATGCTAGGGCGCGACCACACTTTTAGTGCGCTGTGGCGGATTTGGTTTCCTGGTTTGGCTAAGCATGGTTTCGACTAACGGGGTCTAGTATACTGCGCGAGGCGCGAAACCCTAATTTTGCAAATTAGTCGGGTTTATGAGTTCTTTGTGAGTTACCATAATAATTGTCTGGATGTGTATGCTGCCACACAAAAATCCTTATCTACAGAATGCAGTGTGCTTTCCGTCTGAGCATTTTGTGCGATGGCTTTAACTTTGGTACGCGGAGGTTCATGCAACTCTGCTGCGAGTGAACATAAATCCGTCATGCCATACCGATTTAAGGGTTCTGCTGGGGAACATAGCACAGGAAACAGTGACGTCACATCAGATGCAAGGTTTTATGATTTTAACCCTAAGCTAAAAACCACCATCAACATTAAGTCCCCTGCTTAGCACGTAACAGTGGCATTGTTGCGGGGTAAGCATGAGATGGTGACAAACAAGAGTAAAATCGAGAGAGCAAGACGTGAAGAGATCGCCAAGGAAATTCAACTAACCTTTAGTGGAAGGCATGAGAAATCTGTGATCCTCGTGCTGACGGATTTTGTATAGATTCATCTTGGCCATGGGTCGTTGGCACCAGTGCGGCATCTTTGGCTACTGGTTAAGGAATGGCTCGTGGCACTGCTGGCTAGGGCATCGGCTAGGATGCGGTTGGAGTTGACTTGGGCTGCGGATATCACTCTTTAGCTTGAAATAGCGGATGGGCAAGTGAAAGTAGCGGATGGCGCAGCTAGCTTGAATGGCCGTGGAGCGTTGGCGTAGTGCTAGCTTGGCTTGGACGCGGAAATGGTGCTAGATAGGCGTGGAGTCGTTGACTTGGTTTGGGCGCGGAGCCATCGACTTGGCTTGGGAGCGGAAGGCTTGGGCGCGGCTTGGACGCGGAAGGCTTGGGTGCGGCTTGGACGCGGAGATGACTTGGCGCGGAGGGCTTGGGCGCGGAGCCATCGGCCATTTGGGAGCAAAGATGATATCGGATAGGCGCGGAGATGATGGCGTTGTCTTGGCCGCGGGATTGGTGGCGCCATGGAGCGTTGCCTCCGCGGGCCCGGGGTTGCCTTTTCCGTGCATAGTTTAAACAAGAAACCTTCCTCCATCCTAATTCCAAAAGTGTTGCGCTTATAAAAGGAAACCTTCTTCTACCAAAACTCCAAAAGTAATATGTATATAAAAGGTGTCGCACATCTTTTATTTTTGTAACATCGGGCTTTGTTTCCACGTCTCGCGTTTAACAAAGCAGAGAAGTAGGCGAGCGCACTCCAGGTATTTGTTCCAACGTTTTTTTTTTTTTTTGTTGTTGTTGTTGTCGGTGCAAACCCTAGCCATAGACATATTCTCCATAAACTCGTAGAAATACTTTTATATGAATGATTCTTCCCTGCTAGCAGTATCGTAGTAATATTAGCCGTCACATCGATAGTAAGAAGGCCAATTATTATGCAAAATAGGCGCGCGCAAATGGGTGGCTACAATTAGTTCTCCTCCCATGAAAACCTAGCTCTAGGGTTTCCTTTTCCTCTTGTGGCCGTGTGCATAGTTTCCGTGGTGGAAACATTCCCATTTTTGGCAGCGAGCATATTTCCCATGACTAAGCGTAACTTTGCCGAGGTCATACTTTCTGCGGCTTCGCATGTTTCCCGCGGCATTGTCTAGTTTCGTCCAAGAGCGTACTTCCGCGACATCACGTGCATCTCGTTGAAAGGCATCGGTCCCCATTCCTTTAGTCGTGAATGTCATGACATGTGTCCAAAGAGAAATTTTCGTAGCAAATGTGTTGTTGTCATAACCGATTTTGATAAGACTCTATGTATGCTTTTCTCCAAAGTAGTAATTCTTCGTTTTGCTTCGTTGTAGTTACTTCAAAAGCATAAGGAATTTTGTTAAGATGTCACCTGAGAAAAGTCCCGCCACCACATTGAAGAACGTTGGTAACTCCAAGCCAAAAACGGATGATGAATTTTTTACGAAGTCTTCTTCACCTAGGAAAACCCATCCCAAGTATGTGGCGATCCTTCTGACCGGTTCATAAAATGAAGGAGAGGTCCAGTCGGTTTGGCCGGGGCACGTAACGCGGTTTTGCCTTCAGAGAAAAGAGTATCCCGCTTCTCCCATCAACTTCAAAATCTGTCAGAGTCCGTGCGCTATTTTGATAAATGGATGCAATTCATGATAAGTCAAGATCAGGAGGGCCCAATTTGACCAAGGCGCAAATCGTTGGAGATGTCATGGCTTCTGCAACACTTCAAATTAGGAAAGACATCGCGGGCTTGATCACTTTTGTCTCCAGATGGTGTCCAGATACTTAAACCGCCATATGTAGGTGGGTGAAATGACCATCTCTTCAGAGAGTGTAGCCGTCTTACTGAACCTTCCCATAACAGGGAATCTTGATATCACGTTGTCCGACGATGAAGAAGAAATGTGTGCCACTCTTGTCGAGAAGTCGAGAGGATTTGCTCGGAAGGACTACGAGGCACGAAGTGTTTCTATAGCCGTGTGGGTGTCCGAGTGGTTCCGATGAGCCGGAGTCGGATCTAGTGCTAGATGATGCACTCCATGTTGCTACATTTTTAGCTCTGTGGCTGTCAGAGATATTTTTGATGACGGCTCTGGTAAGAAGGAGATAAGACATGAGCTTCTTAAATTTGCCATCAAACTGGCGAAAGGCGTCGTTCTTCCCATTGGTGGCTTGTTTTTTGGTTCTTTGTATACCCATCTGGATCATCTGTTCGCAGACATGTACGCTTCAAATGGTTATATGAAAGTGTACTTGTATGTTCACGTCGCTTTTCTCCAAGCATGGTTGTGGGAGCATTTCGCAAAATATGCTCCCAAACCGTCGGCTCCACTTCCTGAGTCTTGTGGTGGCTCCAGAATACTGCGCTGGTCGAATAAGCGCCTAAAATCTAGATCAAAGCTCATCGACTCTCTTGACAATGCCTATGCCGTTAGTTTTCGTCCCTGGGCTCCAGTCCATGCGTCCATAGTTCAGCCGAACACTTTCGCCGCTGCTCCGAACTTGACTTTGCTTTCTGCTGGAGAGAATATGAGCGTTGGGTCTCTTGGTACAGCGATGTGAGCCTGTCATCTTCTTCGATTGATGTCCACGTCGGGAGCGGAGTGCAGTGGAATTTGCCCGACGAGTCCCGCGAATCTTCCTTTGGTTCGAACATCTCCTTACCGCAGATTGGAGCATAAGGAGATAACGACGCGGGAATACGAATAACTTCTTCATTCAACATGGTCTTCAGGCACTGGTGATATGTTGAAGGAATTATCCTGTTATCGTGGAGCCACGGTCTCTCCAGTATCATGTGGTAGTCTGGATCCTTTTCGATTACCTCGAACTTTACATTCGACTGGATTGGTCCTACTGACAGATTCAGGTTGATGTATCCATACGTGCTGGTTAGGTTGCCTTCGAAGTCCGTCATCATGGTAAACTGACGTACGATTTTGCTTGGCCGCACCTTGGCTATCCTGAGAGTTCTGAGAGTAATAACATTGGAGGATTCCCCTGTGTCGACGAGGGCCCTTTTGAACTCCGAATCTTTGATGCGAGCAGTGACGTGTAGGGCCCGGTTATGCCCTTATTCTGCCATCATGTCGTCCTCAGTAAATATAATATTTTTGACAGACATCTCTGATATTCTTGGAGTCTCCGATCGTAAGGGAACTAAACATGCGTCTAGGGCTATTTGATTGATAGCGACAAATGTTTCGCGCTTTCGTTGATCCTTTGAAAGGTATAAAGTTCGCATAAACTTTCCTCCAACGCGGCTGCCTCCTGGTCTACCGTTTTCTGATTAGTGGTGAAGCTGTTAATTTGAGGGTGATCATCTGAGACGTCAGTCCCCAGTCTTGGAGTTTCCGGGGTAGGCGAATCATTCAGATCCGATGTCAGGCTGATAAGAAAGTTGAGTATGCTGTTGATTGCATCCTTCATGAGGTCCATGTTCCTTGCGTGGATCTCCTAGATTCGTGCCAATTCGGCCAACTTTGGAATTTCTCCATTGGTTGCGCCATTAGGTGTCGTGTCGGGAGAGGGAGCGTTGCCATTCCCCGAGCTGAGCTTTTTGAATTTGAGATCATGGACTCGGCTCTAAGACCGACCATCTTCTGAAAATTGGGTTGAAAAGTGAAATTGGGAATTGAATACTGATATTGTAACCGAGAGATTAATCTCCCACCGTGGTCGCCAATTGTTTGTGGGTGAAAACCGTTTCTGCTGATTTCAGTAATTTCGGGTGTGTGGGTGAGAAACGAATCTAAACCCAAAACAATGTACTGCACGGGAGTACTTTTGATTCGAGAGATCAATCTGTACAATCCTAGCCTAAACCAATAAATGGCCGTTCCAGGCTTGCTTCGGTCACAAAGTGAAGGAGAAGGGTTGGTCTTTGGGATGGAAGCGAAGAAAGTGTTGAGACCAGAATAGTTGATTCTGGAAGTGTAGGTGTTTTGTGACTCGAATCGAAAGCTAAACTGGATAGCTGAATGAGAAGCTATCAGATGATTTCTGGATGTTGTATTGTTCTCCTGACCAAAACTTGTTGTTTGGTGGAAATAAGTGAGACCTATTTATTCAAGTAGTAACAAAACGTACACTGGTCTCGTAGGAAGTGGAAACGTTTGAGTGGTGGAAGAAAAGAGTAATGTGTAACCGTGAGGCGTTATGATTCCATGATGATGGAAGTGAATTCGTGTAACCGTCAGTCATTATGCTTCCATGATGAAGGAAATAAATTGGTTACACCGTTACTTTTACCACCACTAATTGCCCTACTTCATGACACTTTCTTGTAACGGGCGCATTGCACGCCGCACGCTGTAAACCGCCAGACCAATACCCTGATGAGTATCCCCCAGTTTGTGACATGTTTTGATGTCTCGAGTGTTTTCGTGGAAAACGTGTTGAGGTGCTATGTGTGGCATGGTGGCATGCCAGTGGCTGCGGCATAACGACGTGCTAGTAGATGTGGCATGGTGGCATGCCGATGGCCGTGGGCAGGCGCGGCGTGCTAGTAGTGCGCGTGGCATGGTGGCGTGCGGTGGCGAAGTGACATGGCGACGTGCTAGTAGGCGTGGCATGGTGGCATGCCGGTGGCAATGGCATATCGGCGTGCTAGTTTAGGGTTTGGCGTCATGGTCGCTCAAAAGTTGCACAAGCCATGTTAGTTTGGTGGCTTAACTTGGATGGTCGATATTGCATCTCGGGAGGAAAGGTAGCCGTCGATCATGGCTATCTTTAATTGGCAGTAGCGCGTCTGGCGTGCGTCTCGGCATGCGCGTGGTGGCATGCGCTGCCGGCATGCGCGTCTGGCATGTGCGGCATGGGCATGTGCGGCATGGGCGTTTGGGAAGTTGGGCGTTTTGCAGCCGACTTAGTATGGTGACCTATTTTGAGGTCGCATCGTGGTTTGGAGCAACCTAATTGGTCAATAAAAGTAGGGGGCCGGCAACCTAGGCGCGACCACACTTTTTAGTGCACCGTGGCGGGTTTGATGTGACCTGATTGGTCAACGGGAAGTGGGGCCAGCAAGCTAGGGCGTGACCACACTTCCAATGCGCTGTGGCGGATTTGAAGCGACCTGATTGGTCGATGGAAAGAGGGCCGACATGCTAGGGCGCGGCCGCACTTTTAGTTCGTTGTGGCGGATTTGGTTGCCTAGTTTGGCTAAGCATGGTTTCGACCAACGGGGTCTAGTATACTGCGCGGGGCGCGAAACCCTAATTTTGCAAATTATTTGGGTTTATGAGTTCTTTGTGAATTATCACAATAATTGGCTGGATTTTGTATCTTTGCCACACAAAAATCCTTATCTCTGAATGCAACCGTCTTCCGTCCCGAGCATTTTGTGCGATGGCCTTAACTTTGGTACTTGGAGGTTCATGCTACTCTGCTGCGAGCGAAAATAAATTCGTCATGCCATACCGATTTAAGGGTTCTACTGGGGAACATAGCACATGAAAGTACTCAGTGGGTCTTGTATTGGCGAGGTGCCGAAATTAACATAGTGTTATGGATAAAAGTATATTGAGCGGCTCAATAAATATGTCGGTGGAGAGGTTAGTACTCGCGACACCGCTTCCTTGAAGAGTGACGTCACATCAGATGCAAGGTTTTACGATTTTAACCCTAAGCTAAAAACCACCATCAACAATAAGATCTAAGCAATTGAACAACTCTCTAACTAGTTCATTTGAGTCATTTGAACTAGTTATGGTGAAGAAGAATATGGTTGATATGAAATTGCTCATATGGATAACCATTTGGTTAACTATTGTTGAACCAACAAATGTCAATGTTTGGGAACAAGTTACATAAACCCAAAATTGGACATTTCATTTGTGTGTAACAAGCTAAGGTTTCGATCCAACGGTTGAGAAATATTAGCTTGAATATAATCAGGTTTCATCTAACGGTGAATATTGAATGCTTTGTTACCAAGCTAACATTGATTGCAAACCCTGATTTGAAAGACTATATAAGGGAGAACTATAGCAACTGGGAAACCCATCGCCACACCTTACGTGTGATACTAGTTGCATAAGCTAGAGTCGATTCTCCTTTAACCTTGGGTTTTCTTCTCTAAACCAGGTTAACGACTTAAAGACTTCATTGGGATTGTGAAGCCAGACCGATACTACTTTTCTTGTAGTTGTGTGATCCGATCTTGCTGTTTCTATCGTACGAGTACAATTGGAATAATTTGCTTGAGATGTATATCTCCGATAGGCAAGATAGAAAAGAAATCACAAGCACTTCGTCTCATCGTTTGTGATTCCGCAATATCTTTTTTCGATGCATCGATTAAGATTATTGTGAGGTGATTGATAATACTAGGCTGTTCTTTGGGAATATAAGTCCGGGTTATCAATTGGTTCATGTTCACCTTGATTTATTAAAAGACGGAAAAAAAAACTTGTAGGTATATTAGTGGGAGACGAATTTATCCATTACCGTAGACTTTTTTGTGTGATATAGATTTGTTTATTAAAGTCTTCGACTTTGGGTCGTAGCAACTCTTAGTTGTGGGTGAGACCGACTAAGAGAATCAAGTACGTAGCATCCTCGTGGGATCGAGACGTAGAAGCATAACCGTACCTTGGATCGGTGTGAGATTGGTTGGGGTTCAACTCTTGTCCCGGACCAAAGTTAATTTGGAGTAGGCTAGTGTCCGTAGCGGCTTAATATAGTGTGTGTTCAATCTGTACTAGTTCCTGGGTTTTTCGCATTTGCGGTTTCCTCGTTAACAAAATTCCGGTGTCTCGTGTTATTTCTATTCCGCATTATATTTGTTTATATAATTGAAATATCAATAGTTTTGCGTTGTTCAATCAATTAGAATATCCGACCTTTTGGTTGTTGATTTAAATTGATTGACACTTGGATATTGGTCTTTGGTACCATCCAAGTTATCTCTCTTTGATAAATACTCGCAGATTTCTATTTGCTTGAGTAAAGATCAAATCGAGAGATTGAGATATAAACTCTTTGATATACTTTTCTCTAGATTGAGTCTGTCTGTCTAGTTGATTCTCTAGAAAGTATATTGGAGTTTTTCCATACAGATTGCTAAGCGAAATATTGGGTGTGGTTGTTGTACCCCCGCCTTTTCAATTGGTATCGGAGCAGGCAAACATGTTTAAGTCCTTACAAGTCTGTGTTTGTAGCAATCTGAGTCTGAGGACAGAATCTCTTCTACGCATACCAAGATGTCTTCATCTTTTAACTATGCCAAATGTCTTGGGAATACCTCAAAGGATTACTCCTTAGTTGATTCTTCTGAATCCCGAGGTAAGAAGATTGTTTCATCTTGTGTCAACATATCTCTTTCCGATGAGACATTGGGCACTATGGCAAAAGCTGAAATGGAGCTCACCAGAATCTCAAAAAACTCTGCTGAGATTATTGATTTTCAGGATCATGATCAGATTATTGATGAATTCGAAAAGTCTCTTGATCGAGAACGTGATCTCTATAACATCATCGAGTCATTCTCTAAGAATATTGAAAAAACTTCTTCAGGAAACTACTCTACAACGAGAAAATATTAGTGTTCTTGAAGATATTGTTAAGAAAGACTCAATTAGAGAAAGACTCAATTAGATATTGTTAATTCCTTCTCTAACTTACAGTCTCCTCATATGGCTATGAAGTCAAAACAAGTGCCATTTATTGTTTCATCTCCACGAACCTGTACTTTCTGTGGAAAAAGGAATCACTATGCTATCCATTGCTTTGCCAGGAGGAAACAAATTTCTAAACTTCATAATTTGCTTATCTCCACTGTCAATGGAATAAACAGTCCGTCGACTACTGCAGTGAATCACATACCCACAGAAACCAGAAACCTTATAAATATGATCTCTTTCCTAGAAATCATCACAGGGCTCAAATGCATCCCAGTATTGCTGATAAAAGCATTCCATTTGTTTATAAGGTTGTTGGTAGTAAATCTAAGTCTAGAAAATGGATCCCTATCTATTCTGATCCTCTTGAACTCATTGCAAGAGGTCCTAGATTCCTCGAGAATATCTTCATTGTAAATGCCGAACTAGTCGAGCCTTACTTCTCTGAGTTGAGTACCAATCTAAGAAAGAAGGATAAACAAAGACGACAGTCATTTAATGAGCTAAATGCTCATACTTGTGTAAATTAATCACAAGGTTGATATCTCACCTACCAAAAATCCTAGTTGTGTGAGATTTGAATAGGTATACTCTTTGCAAAGTGGCTCTGATTATCTAGCTAATTTCTTATCGTTCTTAGGTGGATAATTAGTCATACACTTTACGAGAGTATTTTTTTAAATCCTTCCCTGTTTATTAGATATTTTTATTTGCTTTCAGACTTGTTTTTTTAAAATAAATAAAAATAAAAGCATGTTTTATTACGGGCTTTTGAATCATCCTCTTATGGGTACACGTACGGTTTTGGGTTTCTCTCATAAACCAATCTTGTAAACCCTAAATCTCTCGAATAATATTTATATACCCTTTCTATTGAGTTGAGATATCTCACTCTAGGTTTCTTATTATCAATGGCGTCTTCTTCTTGCTCTTGGGATTTGCCTGAAGACTTCGTTGACAATGGTATATATTTCGAGTTCGATAAAGAAAAGGAAACTTTTGTTGAAGTTGAAGGATCCTTTCCTCAATCTCCTGATTCCTATTCGGATATTCAGGAGGTTGAAGAGATTTCATCTGACGTAGTTCTTGACTTCCTAAAGAACTTTGAGGATGCAAAGCAGCAACTTGTTAATACTATGAAGTGTCTTGATGTGGTAAGAACTGAGTTGAAAAGGGTTAATTCTGACCTTGTTCTCATGAAGACGTGTTAAAGAACTTCCCAATAATAATATTCTTCCCAAAGTTGCAGAGGATGCTGTCGTTCACAAGCTTGAAAACCTCAAGACTCATGAGGATCCAGAACCGTCTATATGACTTTAGTTCGTGTTTGGCATTGGCATAAAAGTCTGTTTTTGTTTAAGTTTGCCTAGTAAATCTTCTACTTTTCTGCTTTTGTTTAGAAGAATAACTAGAGTTTGGAATATCCATTATTGTGATTACACATAGATATGTCCAACGTTTTCATCTTCATGTTTTTAGTTTTATTGGTTTAAACTCTAAATTTGTTTGGAAGATGATTTTTGCAGTATTAATCTTTATGGTTTTATATATTGCAATTTTTATGGGATATGTGTGTTTGCGTCCGTGAACTATGATTGTCCCATATCTTGTCAAAAGTAAAGTCTTTCATAAGTCGATATTCATATGTTGATAAAAGAATGAATGGACTTTTGACAAATACAAAAGTTAAGCCTATATTGTCAATTATTGACGCAAGATAGGTTAAAAATTTTTGTTTTCAAGGATTATGTCTATTGTTTGTCATTGTGCAAATGGTGATGGAAAATAGAATGAATCCTTGTGTATTCCGCAGTAATTGATCTTCCCTGATCCATATTTTATGTATTACTGTAAGGCTCCGTAATGTGTCTTATGTTGAGCACTAAACGACCAAGTTGATTATTTTATGATTAGCTTTGTTGTTGTTGTTCCGTAAGGTACTTTATGTCGAGCATTTTTGAACTAAATTAATCATCTTGTTTGGTTATTTAGTTATAACTCCATAAGTCTTCTTATGTTTGAGCGTTTTTGACTGGGTTGATTATTTTCATGATTAACTTAGTCATTGCTCCATATATTCTCTTATGTCGAGTATGACCAATTAAATTTATTACTTTTGTGATTAGTTTGGTTGTGTATTTCGATTAGATTAATTATGGGTTCTCTTGTGATTAATCTAATTGAGTATTTTTGAGTCTCCATAAGTTCACTTGTGTTGAGCATTATCGATTAAATTAATCATGAACTTCTTGTGGTTAATTTAATTGAGTATTTTGGATTCAAATTCATACTTGTATGTGATTTGTTATGTCCAAAGAAATCCTTCTTTTCTTTCGAAATTAAGGTCGCTCTTGTTGTTCTTTCGGTAATGACATATTATGGGGGAGAGTTCTTTTTGAACTTGTGCTTAATTGCCAAATCTTTGTGGGGAGTGCGGTTGTGGAATATTATAGGGGTTGTCTTGTATCTTTAAACTCCTTGATGAATGCATTTAGCTTCGGCTTTATGATTGCATCTAAATAAGATGATATGTGTTTCTTTCTTTTGGTCATGAAATGTCTCTTTCGGAAATTTCATTAGGATCCCGTTCTTGTACCTTTGCCAACTTTATTGACAAAAATGGGGAGAATTAATATGTAGTTCACACCACAAATACATATGGTTTTCGGATCATTATGTAAGGGGGAGTGATACATATCACCATATTATTGTTGTTGAAGTTGTGATACAATTGGACTTTGACGCCGTGTAATGATACTATGACACTGTATAACAATGATTGAGAACTCTTGTTTTCTTGTTGTTATAGCTACGGATTTTCAACAATGATGATGATAAATTTACAACCTTTGAGATCATTGGAAGTACTTGGAAGTGATGAAGATTTCGAGTAATGTTGAAGATTAGGCATGTGGAATATGAGCTACAAAAGTTTATTTATTTTTTGTATTCCATATGTATTTATAGTTTTGTCACTAAAATTGACAAAGAGGGGGATTGTTAGAGCATTGCTCGGTCGAACTCGCATGCGTTGCTATCTCAAGCATGTTTGTCAATGTTAGTGATCAAAACTATAAGTCTTGATTTCTATCCTATTATAGCTAAAGGTCTCGGACTAGGATAGAAAGTGTAGTTGAGATCAAGACTCCATGGCAATCATCATACAAGACGAAGGACTACTCAAGGAACTGGTGGAACTTCATCGACTAAAAGGTATGTGGAGACTTGAACTTATCTGTCACTCAAAAGTCTATTTACTATGTCTCCTATTCTTGAGACAAAAGTCGTCTTTATATATAGACTTTCATTATACACATTTGATATTTCGATCCGAGTTTATCTCGCCTATCTATTTCTCGAAATATGTGTTGGTAAGCTTTCGCTTTAGCCAAATTCATCTTTACCTAGTGACGAATGTCATGTTATGTTTCAATCACTTTGAAAATTGCTCCGACGAAAAATGGTCTGTGAATAACGGCTATATAACGTCCTCTGAGAATGTTTCAATGATTAAAATGAGAGTTTAGATTACATAACCTTTGGTAGGATATAAACATTGTTGTGGAAACACATATGTGTATAAGTCCTTATTCCTTGAACCAAAGTTTGCGAACTTTGTTGATCAAGAGAAACAGAATGTGGCGTGAGCCAAGTCCGCAAACTGGCGGAAGTTATCGACTCGAGAATTTCTGCTAGAGTTTGTGAACTCCTTCTGTGAGCTTAAATCCGCGAACCCAGTCCGCGAACTTGAGTAGGTTATATCTAAAATCGGTTGTTCTTGAACTCATGTTTATATAAACTAAGGAATACTTTTGCAAACCGTGGCTATAAAGTTCATGAACCGATTTGAGTGAATCAAACCGTTTTTGCTTCGATTGTGTCTTGTGTAGTTACATAAGATCTAAGCAATTGAACAACTCTCTAACTAGTTCATTTGAGTCATTTGAACTAGTTATGGTGAAGAAGAATATGGTTGATATGAAATTTCTCATATGGCTAACCATTTGGTTAAATATTGTTGAACCAACAAATGTCAATGTTAGGGAACGGTTACATAAACCCAAAATTGGACATTTCATTTGTGTTTAAAAAGCTAAGGTTTCGATCCAACGGTTGAGAAATATTAGCTTGAATATAATCAGGTTTTCATCTAACGGTGAATATTGAATGCTTTGTTACCAAGTTAACATTGATTGCAAACCCTGATTTGACTATATAAGGGAGAACTCTAGCAACCGGGAAACCTAATACCCATACCTTACGTGTGATACTAGTTGCATAAGCTAGAGTTGATTCTCCTTTAACCTTGGGTTTTCTTCTCTAAACCAGGTTAATGACTTAAAGACTTCATTGGGATTATGGAGCCATACCGATACTACTTTTCTTGTAGTTGTGTGATCTGATCTTGCTGTTTCTATCGTACGAGTACAATTAGAATAATTAGCTTGAGATTTATATCTCTGATAGGAAAGATAGAAAAGAAATCACAAACACTTCGTCTCATCGTTTGTGATTCCGCAATATCTTTTTTCGCCGCATCGATTAAGATTATTGTGAGGTGATTGATAATACTAGGCTGTTCTTCGGGAATATAAGTCCGGGTTATCAATTGGTTCCTGTTCACCTTGATTTATCAAAAGACGGAACAAAAACTCGTAGATATATTCGTGGGAGAAGGATTTATCTATTACCGTAGACTTTTCTGTGTGATACAAATTTGTTTATTAAAGTCTTCGACTTTGGGTCGTAGCAACTCTTATTTGCTGGTGAGATCAGCTAAGGGAATCAAGTACGTAGCATCCTGCTGGGATCAGACTCGTAGGAGCATAATTGTACCTTGGATCAGTGTGAGATTGGTTGGGGTTCAACTACAGTCCAGACCGAAGTTAATTTGGAGTAGGCTAGCATCTGTAACGGCTTAATACAATGTGTGTTCAATCTGGACTAGGTCCCGGGGTTTTTCTGCATTTGCGGTTTCCTCGTTAACAAAATTCTGGTGTCTGTGTTATTTCTATTCCACATTATATTTGTTTATATAATTAAAATATCACAAGTTGTGCGTTGTTCAATCAATTAGAATATCCGACCTTTTGGTTGTTGATTTAAATTGATTGACACTTGGATATTGGTCTTTGGTACCATCCAAGTTATCTCTCTTTGATAAAGACTCATGATTTCTATTTGCTTGAGTAAAGATCAAATCGAGAGATTGAGATATAAACTCTTTGATATACTTTTCTCTAGATTGAGTCTAACTGTCTAGTTGATTCTCTAGAAAGTATATTGGAGTTTGTCCATACAGATTGCTAAGCGAAATATTGGGTGTGGTTGTTGTACCCCCGCTTTTTCACATGTTCAACACGTTTTTAGGCAAAGGGGAACCGATCCTATGGACATGTGCAACACATATAAGTTAGATACCATATATATGTGGGGAACCGATCCTAGTACCTAGTCAACCGAATTTTGGAAAGCTAGTGTGACTATGCACAGTACTCACATGGAAGGTAGAACCGAAACTTGTTTTGGTAGAACCGTTAAACCCATGATTTGTGATTGAATGTTATTTGATCAATCGCATAGTTCTTGAAAGTCAGATGAACCAATTCTAAACTTGTTTGGAAGTGTGGCAAATCGGTTTCAAGGTTGTAAGTGTGAAATAGAACTTACAAAGTTAAGATGTCGACATACTTTGAACACGTGCTATGAATGTTTATTATTTAATTGTTCAAAGTTATTCCTTAATAGCTAAGGGAAGAGAATCCCAGGATCGAAACATAAATACGTTAAGAATCTTTTTATTTAAGGTCATTAACTTAATTTTTAGGAAAATAAGAATTAGTAATGTGCATTTTCTAATTAGAGATTTTCTGAGAGATGTCGATCATTATTTTTGGACAGAGCATTTCCAGGAATTATGGAAACCGGATTTGTGCTTTAATGAATATCTTGAGAATATTTTCGGTTTTGGAAATTCCTTGGTGTCCAAACTTCCTTGTCTATAAATACTTGAAGCTTGCCTTTTTTGCAAACTAATCCTTTGTGACAACAAACTACATCTTGTTGTGTTGTTACTGGTGTAGCCTCCTATTCGGAGAGGAGAGTAACCTAATTAGGCGAAATCTCTTACGGCCGCTCAGTTTAAAGTCTTCTTTAGGATTGAGAAGCTCTATTAGTACCGTTGGTAGGAAACTAGATAATTTCGGTTTATCTTTTGTTTTCATTGATTTGATTGACTAACGGTGGTTGAACTTTGATTGCACCTAGTTTGTTTATGCTTGAGAATCTTCTCTTCTGATATAAGATTCACCCAAACTAGTTCAGAGTTTCGACAGGGATCTTTAGACTATTGTTAGTTCTAAAGACGATCTTGTGATAATCCATTGTTAACAGACTCCGTTCTGTGCGTGTGTAGATGGTGGATTTTCGACAAAGGCTAAAATCGTAAACCCATAATTATAAGTATTCCTGATCCAGCAATCAGACGAATATTGAGGCTCATGTCTCTTATCGAAAGCATGAAAGCTCATGCCACAAGAATCTCTGACTGAGAATACTGTCTCTCAGAGTATATATGGATATGTAGTCTTTCAGCTGAGGCAACAACGTATCTCATGAATACTGAGCAATTTCAGTAACTACTTCTACATAGAATCGAAAGATTAGACGGCTCCTAGATGAACCTTTGCTAGTATAGAGCAATGACGTCTTCAGGATGTAACAATGTTTTCCCTGACTATATGAATGAAATATGACGCTTCAACAAGCTCATAACACTCCTAGTATAGAGCCATTAATTAGTTATTCTCAAAATCAATAGATTCATTAACTGAATCCCTGGAAAATATTCAATATTTTCATAATATTTCGTTACTTCAATTCATGGTTCTTCCCAGCAGAATTCCATGGGTTAGTAATAAATATTCAACGTACGGGCATCTGAGCTAACTTTGAGTAAGCCCCGATCAAAACGTTGCAAGTGTATTTAACAATAATTCACTAACGAGCACCTGAAAGCACGAATGAGTATTTCAGAATACGACGAGACGGTGAACCTATGCAAAATAGGAAGAAAATAATAAATAATAAAATATTAATCAAGGCGCTAGGGGACTAGGCTCATCGGCTGGCCAGTCATGCCGTGACCAGTCCCACGCCAAAATTCCATATTTTATCATATTTTTATTATTTTCCTTGATCTCATGAAAATCCTTTCATTTGAACAAATATCCTTCGTTTTGAGGAAACTCCTCAGTTTCATGGTGTTTCCATCACACTGAGGAAATAATATAAAATTAGGGAAAATATTGTGGGGCCGTGATTATTGGCCAACCGGCCATGCCTTGATCCCGGCAGGCCCCACACCTCATGGTTCCTCGTTATTTTATTATTATTTCCCTAATCTCATGAAAACTCCTTAATCTCATGATATTTCCTTGATCCCATGAAAAATAATATAAAATTAAGGAAACTCGTGGGACCGGGCCATAGCCGGCCGGTCATGCCCTAGCTGGCCCCACATGTTTTATTTTATTATTATATTTTTCATGTTTCCTTAATCCCATGAAATTCCTTGATTTCATGATATTTCCTTCAAATCATGAAATAATACATAAAATTAGGGAAAATTCACGGGACCGGGCCCTAGCCGGCCAACCATGCCCAAGCCGGTCCCACATGTCCCTTATTTTATTATTATTATTTTTTTGTTTTCCTCATCTCATGGAAACTCCTTGATTTCAACAAAACTCTTTGGTTTTAACAAACTCCTTGGTTTTATGATATTTCCCTAAAATCATCAAAACATAATAAAATTAGGAAAAATACCATGGGACCGCCCCTTGGCCGGCCGGCCATGCCTTGGCCATAGCCGGTCCCACACTTTATGATTCCTTCATTATTTTATTATTTTCCTTCATCTCATGAAGTTTTCACGGTTTCAGCAAAAACCCTAATTTCTTCATATTTTCTCAAATGATTGCTCAAACGCACATCAGAAAATATCAAAATTCTCAGGACTAAGACACGAAAACTTTGGTGACGTGAGCATGTTACCTTGACCGACCAAGGTTGGCTCTTTGGTTTGCAAGGAGCCGGTCCCACGCATTTTCACGATTTGACCTAATTTGCGCAATTGCACGTATTAGGTCCAAAACTCTTCCAAATAATTTTGAATTTTCATGGAATGATCGTCAGTCGATCCCGTGACCACCCATGGCCGATTTCATGACCCCTTGGTCGGTCCCTCACATCTTCATAATATTAGGTTTTATTAACTAAGGTTGACGAGCATTATTTTAATAAATGATTAAACCAAAGCATTTAATCATCCTTTCATCAAATCAACCGGGTCTTCGTGAAACCTTGATATTTTCTCACGTGAGCATCCGGGCGCTACATGGTTGATCCATAATCCCATGTAGCCGGTCCCTCCTTCGCTCCGTGGTTAATTTTCAATAAACCATCGCTTAATCATCAATTGATCAAATTAGGTTTTGAGTCCAAGGTTCATAATTCCAGATTCAAACGCTAATAATTTTACGTTGATCCCGTGATCAACATTTTACTTATCATACTCGGTTCAATTACCAGTATCTTATTTGGTCATGCTACCAATAATTCATCAAATGAGCAATATTTGCTCAAACCAAGGAATACTGGTTCAACTATCAATATTCAACAATTCGAGCAATATTTGCTCATGTTAGCTTATTCACGCATTATATCTCTGTCTCAACAGACATGTTCAATTCATGAGTCTCAGAACATTTCCAAATCACGTTCGACTCAACAAAACAAGGACTCATCGTCCCATGAAGTCATAAAGTCAAGAATCGACTAACTAAATACACGTCTCGCCTTGCAGACTCCACAATCACACGAGACATCAATCGTGTTACATGGGGGGATATTAACTAGGGTTTTGGTCTGGCGGTCTACGGCACGTGTGTTCATACACACGATGAGAATATGAGCAAGTAGTGCAATCAGTTGAAGGAGTTAACAAAGTAGTGGATGGAAAATCAACCAAGTCTCCGCACGTTGAGCAACTGGTTTTAACACGATTTCCACTTCCCCATTCTTTGATTCCATCAACTGTCACACTTCATGAGATCATGGTGTTTTCAATTCCAAAGAATATAAATAAATCTCGAATCATGATTGAAACAAGGATAATCTCGAGTCAAACAGACAACACGAGATTAACAGTCCAACTCTCAACAGAGCAAATTCAATCATTCATAATTAATCTTATTTTCAGAATACACAACACACCTACAATCTTCGATCACCATTGATCTCACACATTTCTTAGCTTCCCTCCTACAGACCGACCCATCGTCTCTTGTGACCGAATTTACTTTGGAACGTCCATTGTCTTGGTTTAGGCCGGAGTACTACAGATTGATCTCTCGAATTCAAAGCACTCCCTTCTTGTAGTGCATCTGTGTGAGGTTAAGCATTTTGCTCGGTTCGAGGAGTCTCCTCCACGCGATCATCTCCTCAATTCCGTAAAAACTAGCGAATCGTTTTTCCCCATCTACAAATTGGCGACCACAGTGGGAGATCATTCTCTCGGTTGCAAATTCACTTATCACAAAGATGGTCGCTCTTAGGTCCGGTTCAGTTACCAACCCGGATTCAACACCCGGTTCTAATATTGCAAGCTCTAGTGGTACTGCCACTACCACTCCTCCGGTGCAACCTGCCACTACCACTCCTCCGAACGCTGGTACTGGCACTAGAGCCATCAATAATCCACTCTTCGATCGGTCTCCTGAAGAAGTCAGGGAAGATCCACCTACCATAGGTGACCTCATGAAAGTGCAAGAAACTCTTGCCAAAAATCAGACTGATATGGCTGCCACTCAAAAAGAACTATTCAACTATCTCAAGACTCTCACAGACAAGATGTCATAGAAAACTCAAGAGAAAGGAAAATCTAAAGAGAAGTCTTCAGATGCTGATCCCGAAGTCACTCCGATCCATGTAGTAGATGATGAGGAAGTTCTTAAGGCTGCAGATAATCCACCCGCGAAAGAGCCATCCAGTTTCATCACTCGTGAAGACTTGGAACGACTTTTGGAGGATCGTGGAAAAGATAAAACACCTTCTGAGCATCGTCACCAACCTCCATACCCTGCTACTACGCAAAAAATTCCTCTGCAAAAAGGTTACACCTCTCCAACCTTGACACTTTATGATGGAACATGCAACGCTCGAGAACATGTTTCTCGATTTCTGGAAGCACTGGGTGAACATGAGCACAACCATACTGTCCATCTAAAGGAATTTTCAAAGTCTCTGAAGGGTAGAGCATATACCAGTACAACAACATCGCACCAGAAGTATCAAAAGTTGGGGAGAAATGGTTAATGCTTTCTACGGGGAAATACTTCTTCATTTCGAGCAAATCACCCTCTCTCGACCTCGGAAGGATGTTTCAAAGGAGCAACGAACATCCTAACGATTATGTGAAAAGGTTCAGGGTTCAGGCCTTGGATTGCCATGATCCGAATTTCACAGAGCAACAACTCATGGACTTGTGCATCAACGGAATGATCCCAGTCTATAGAGCTTTATTGGAAAATATCAGGTTCCATACTTTCTCAGAACTCCATGAAGTAGCCAAGAGATCAGAAACTACTGCACCCGCCCTATTAGAGAGGGCTAAGACTACAAAAGTTGAAGAGCCACGGGAGACTCGAGGTAGCAGGCGCCTAATTAACAAACAGTACAACCTCCAACCTTCCATAAATGCTGTTGCAAAAGGGAGTAAACGAAAAGCCGAGCCACAACGCAAACATACTTCCTCAACCCCTTCAAAGGCGTAAAGGAAGGATAATGTGCAAGTTCCTGCTCAACACACGTAAGCTGATGAGAGGCACCTGACTTCCCCTGTTCCATTGAGGAAGTTATTAAACTTCTAGATGCCTGGGTTCAAGACGGCGCGATCAAGCTCCCATATGTCAATAAAGAACCAACTGAAGAAGCCATGGAAAATCCTTGTTATTGTCGCTTTCATAGGTTTGTCAACCATCCCACAAGTGATTGCAGAACTTTGAAGCGCATATTCAAAGCAAAGATCGAATCAGGAGAACTCAACCTGGGGACTGAAGGAGTACACAGAGATCCTCTCCCTGTCAGAACCTTCACTCCTTCTGAACCACCTGTCAAAGAAGCAGTTACATCCTTAATTGAACATATATGTGAATTGATATACTTATCAAAATCCCAGAGAGGAGACATGTTCGCTGCACTGAACCACATCGTGTCAGGAAAGCGTTTGTTGATTCAAGAAGCATTCCCTAAGCCGTCCTCAACAACAGATGAAGAAATGTACGACTGGGGACTCCTCACCACAGTCCATCTCAAGGGAAACGAGTTCAAACGAGCATTGATTGATGTCGGCACATTGTTAATATTATCCCTCCGAAAACTCTCGGAGTCGCTGGTATCACACGACATGAAGCCATTCATGCTCCAAAGAACAATCACAAGATCATGAAGGAACACCTAGAGATGTTTATGGCCACATCACCCTCAAGGTGAACATAAACTCAGCCTGGACAAAAACAAAAATTTTCATAATTCGAGAAGATCCAGGATATGATATGATTCTTGGACGAACATGGATTCACACTGGAAAGGTAACACCAACACCTTCAGTTGCACATCTCTCTATAGAAGAAACCTCTGATTTGTAAGAAGAAAAAGAAGATACTTCACCATTCGAGTATTTGAAGGAGGTCAGAGCCCTAGCAGAGTTAACACGAAAACCTGATGAAGATGCCAATGCTTTCATCAGAAGGTTTCGCACTCAGGCAAGTCTTATTCCTCCTCATGTGTCTATATCATCAGTTTTCAAATATGCTTATTTGGTCCGAGGACTTTACTCCACCAACAACTTAGCAATTGCAAAATGCTATGAATGGATAACCTCGCCCCAACAATATTTCACCAAATGGTTAAGTTCAGAGCTTCTCCAAACTGAGCATATCATCAAAAAGTTTATTGTCAAGACATAGCCAAGCATGATAAACAAGTACCTCAAATACTCTCCTATGCATGAGTGTCCATACATACCACAGCCCGTGGAGCTCCACCGCGCGAAGAATTCCAAACCAGAGAAAATATTCGGGCACGAATGTTCAAGTCTAACAAATTCCAGGAAGGAGATTTGGTTCTCAAAGAAACTAAGCGTAACTCCCATTCTGCAAAGAATTCCAACTGGGAAGGACCCTACATGGTCTTTAAGTCTGTTGTTAGTGGATACTACAAACTGATCAACATGGATAACAAGGAAAGCGTGGCCATGATACATGAGAATTGGCTCAAGGCCTTTGATGTCTAAGGTTTTGGATATTCGAGGTATTGGATGTTCATGGCACGAACACCTAAAATATTTGACATTTAGAGTTTTCTTTCATTGTATTTCAATTCCTCCAAAATGTTTGCAATACTTGCATTTAGTAATTTAAATCCAGCAATTTATCAAAATTCAGTTTACTTAAAGAAAATCTCTACAAACCCAAAGAAAATCCTCAATCATCTACCGATCCAAAACCAATCAAAACCAAAAATAAAACCTAGCATCTCTCAAAAGTTCAGAAGTTCAAGAGATTATGAAAGGAAATCATAGAAAATCAGCAAAGAAAGATTTTTGTTCCTCTGCATCCTTCAAGACTTGTAAGGCCGCTTTCTCCATGTTCATCTCTTCAGTCAGCCTAGCAATCTTGTCTTCCTTTTCCATCACAACATCATTGGGAAAGGGTATGTTATTCTCACATGCGTCCTTGATATCATTCATCTTCTTACGAAGCCACTTCACATTGAAGCCAAGTCTCTCAGAATTCTCCAAGTTTAACTCCCAATCAAAGAGTACATATGGATTCACAGTATTTCTAGCTCTAGTGCATATATCGCTTACAATACGCATGATAACACTTACTTGCATGTTTAAGGAATAAGCATGCTTTGGGTCTCTAGTAACGACGATGTGACCAAATTTCTTCCGTATTTTCTCGTACAAGTTGGCATATCCAATGGGAACGCCAAATCCACCAACTAGTTCGTGGTATGGGAGTGATGCATCAAACGGAGGATCAAAACAACTCACGCGCTTGGGTATTCATGCACCACTATATGGTTTTCAATCACTGGAACAATCTCTACAACAACAGTTTCTTCAGTCTCTTTTACTTGAGGCTCAGTTTCTTTCATCACTGAAGCAACAACAATCGAGGTATCGATCCCCTTAATTGCTTCAACAACAAAAATCTCATGGCCCTGAAGTGCAGGGATAGTTGCTTCTTTATCAATAACCCCAGGGTTGCTCATTTCATCATTATTGATTCCTTCATTCTCAACTTCAGTATTTTGTACCTAATACGAAGATTACATGAGATTAGGATCATCCAAGCATGAAACCAAAAGAAATCATAAACTACAACATATAAGTGGTCTAGCATTATCAAGGTTCTCCATTCTACATGTTAGAGGTCAGCAAATAACATGAAAGTCACGAAAATACGTTTTACGGTAATCTCGTCTGAAAAACTATACTCTACTCTGTACTAAAAGACGAACTGGGATCAACCTACAAGGAATCTGGGGATGGGTCATATACCATTCTCTTTGTATGGATGTTCTCTACCATATGTCAAAATTCATGACAATCCGATGAACGAGCAAAAAGATGTGGTCGAAACATCGGGCAACATGCAATCTGAAACAATTCTGGAAATCTCCTAGAAGTTTACTGTTTCGCCTTTTTCAGGTCCTAAATGTGCTCAAAATTCAAAAATATTCTTTGAAAAATCTTGGAAATTCTGTGGGATTGAAGATACATATGCGGATCATGAAAATCCGACTTCAGATGAAGGTTTTACGGTGTTTTTGCTAAAAGCTGAAATCTGAAATTTTCTGACGACGTATTTCGCCAAAATTACTTGTACACTCACATGGATTCTCATTCATTCACTCAAAAATCAGCAATTTCATATTTCTATGAAGAGGTTACAAGATATGTGCTTACTTGGGGGGTCTTCGAAGTGTTCAAAGAGTTGGGATTGCCCGTGTCAACATCAAGAGGTTCATCATTTTCATTCGGTTCCGAATATTTGGAACTTCCTTCGCCTCTATTCTCGGGGGATGACCGAGTATCAGCACTCTCTACCTCCATGGCAACATCCCCCTGGACACATTCTCAAATAATTAACATTTTCACGTGAGGCATTTATGACTGGCTATGAGGGAGAGTACTCACAATATTTTCTTCTTCAACGCTCAAATCAGAGATTGTCTGCCTAGCAGCAGAGAATTGAAGACCATCAATACTAGACGGAGCAAAGTTCTGTAATCAAACAACAAATATTGGTTTCATGATCCTAGCAATGCGGATGGAAGAAGTTACATCGGAAAAGTGTTGACAAGTCACCAAAGAAATAACCGGGGACTTTATGGTATTAGGCAACAACTTATAATTCTTGTTCCTGCCTTCTCCTCCATGAACAGTCGCTTCAGCTTCTGAGAGGTTTACATCAATTCGTGGTCTTACATTACGACTGCCCTGTGGAAAACAAAATTTTGATGCAATAATCAAAATACAATCATCATAATCTTATGAAGACTTTGTAAAATACTTACTTGTGAACATCCTGGAGATGTTTTCCGTTTGTCACTACCAGGGAAATGCTTCAATCTTGGTCGAGTAGCAATCATCTCAGGAGAAGGAGGCTCCTTCACTAAGGGTTGATTAACTCTTACAAAATCAGATAAGCGCTTGAGTTGTTGATCCCAAAAGTCTATGTAACCCGGAGTTACATATGAAACTCTTTCAGAGCTGGGGAACCAGAATTTGCTTCCTTCCACATGTGTGCGGTCCAAACGGGTCATAAGCTGATCAACTGAGGGTTTTCTTCTTCGGAAAGTCGGAACACACTGATCCATACCCATTTGCCGAGCCGCCCTATCAATATTGTATTCTTCCACTGAGAATTCACCATGCATTATGGATATTAGATAACCGGGAGTACAACTTAGCATAAAAGCTCTCTCACCGTTGTCCAAATCAGCACCTGATTTCAAAGTCATGCTCTCTCATCATTAAAAGTTCTCAACTGAGAGATGTAAGGGGGAACTAATACCCATGGGCCGAAGTTGAATTCAGATTCACAATCCAGAATATCAACAAAGCGAGTCTTGATCGAGGTTGCTTTGTAGACCCGGCGCATGATCCCGGCATTAATTTTCTCGAGAAAACATGACGAGCATCGTATTCAATCCTTGCAAAATGGTGCGTGGAATAGGTGCATAATTCTTGAAGTGCTCCCACATCAAAGCTTGAAGAAACATTGTATTAGCGTAACATTCAATCTTCATAAAGCCGTTCGAGACACTAGAGTCCATGATCAAGGAGTCCAAGTTAGAATACAAAGAACCCAGGAACAAGTTACCTATTGGGAGTTGCTCGCCCTGATCCATCTTAATTGCAAAAGGAATCACGAACGGCTTCAACAGTTTCCAAAGATCTTCAAATATGTCTCTCGGACAGCCATAAACACAAAGAGAGCAGCAATAGATAACGCATCAGTCAACAGGCCACTCCCAGAGGAGTATCTCTTGGCCACCGGTGTATTAACCAATGAGCATAACAACCTTTGCTGCCGATTGATTTATTAATCTCCTCCATCGTGGTTGTCAAGATGTTAGAGATTGCAACTTCCTTTGGTGAAGAAATATTTTCGGGAAGATTGCCCGTGATTGGAAGATGCAACAAAGCAACTACATCTTCTAAAGTAATGGTAAACTCTCCCCATATGCATATGAAAGAGTGAGTTGGAATACACCATCGAGCAAGTAAAGCTACAATACCTCGCGCATCATGAAAAATGAATAAATCTACAGAAGCTTGAATAGCTCGTAATACTCGTGCGTCATGCAACTTAGCTCAAAACGAGGAAAACCCAGCATGTACCTCGCCCATCCGTAAAACTTTTCCAAGGGTCGTCGAGAAAGCTTGAATTCAATGATTGATGCGAGAAAAATATCCTCGTTCGAGATTTAACCGAATAGCTGCCTGAGGTGTCACCAATTTTTTCCGAGTAACCTCTCTGGGATTTATCAGAAGACGAAATGCTGGAGTTTTGAGATGCTTTTCAGGCCCTTGATCTATGAAGAATACATCCTCTATGTTCGGAACGTTCTTGATTCCAGGAGTTTCATCTTCGCCAATAGAAGTCTCATATGTGCATGAATTATCCCTAGAGGCATCATTGTCTATGTGTGAATCTTCCCTGGAAGCATCATTGTCCACACACATATCATCTCTGGAAGCATCATTGACTTGAGAATCAAACATCCTTGCAAAGTAGCTGTAACATGCACACTATACTTCGCTTCAGTATACCATTCATACAAGATGCAAACGTCTACAAAATGGTAATTCTCAACTCTTACCTTTTTACGATTCTACTAGCGATAGTGATTGTAATGCAAAAGTTAACACTTCAAAACTTGCTCGTTTCTTCAAATCTACAAAAGAGGAGCATAAACTCAGATTTTCATAAAATCATGAATATTTCTACTGCGCGAGCATTCACCATGGAATTATGAAAACTAAAACATTATTTCATCATAAATAATTGTTTACTTACGTGATTTATATTTATTTAATTCACGTAAATAAAGAAAAATGTTTTGAGATGGGTAAAGCTCATGAAAATAAAATCCATGGGATATCCCACGGTTTCATAAAAAATACATATCCATGAACAAGCCATGGTTTTATTCCTTCGTACGATCGTCTTTCTTTGAAACGAAGGTTTATTTCGGTTCTGTGAAAACTCACATCTTTTCAAGGTAAAGTTTTGGCCTTCATGAAAGCTCATAAACAAAAATGTTATCAATAGACACAGGTCTATACATAAAAAAAAATCTCTACTAGGTCAGGGATTATTAATGGGTTCTCAAACTAACGATGAAACGAACGTACGTTTTCTAAAAATAAGGGTTTTCAACAAAACTCACACTCAAATATACACATATATATAATTTCAACATGATCAAAGCATGAACAACTCATGAACTCAACAAACTTCTGTAAAAAAAAAATGTGCGGATGTACCTGGTCGGCGCCGGTCGGAAATTGGTCGGACAGTGATTACTCCGGTCGGACGGCGACGGCGCTCCGGCAAATTTTTCTCTTCTCCTCTTGACGCGAAGGAGATGATGAGTTGATGAAGGTGGTGGTCGTTCAATGTGAAATAAAAAAAAGAGAGGAATTAATTCCCTTTTATATCAAATATTATTTCCAAAACCTAATCTCACAAGGATTTCCTTATTGGGCCCGGCCCGAGAATCCTAAAATGACCAAGGTCCCGTCATCAAAATAAGCGGTTCAACACCAATTTATGCTCATCAAACGATGCTCTATCATGCCACTGGAATCTTCATTCAAGTCGTGGTTTGCTCATACTATCAAAATCCGGTAAGGTCTTATCTAATGACTAAGTTCAATTGCTTATATTGTTTGTGAATAGGAAAATCACCATTCAAGTCCGATCGAGGAACATGACTGTCCCTCACTAAGCAAGGGACTTAATGTAGATGGTGGATTTTCGACAAAGGCTAAAATCGTAAACTCATAATTATAAGTAGTCCTGATCCAGCAATCAGACGAATATTGAGGCTCATGTCTCTTATCGAAAGCATGAAAGCTCATGCCACAAGAATCTCTGACTGAGAATACTGTCTCTCAAAGTATATATGGATATGTATTCTTTCAGCTGAGGCAACAGCATATCTCATGAATACTGAGATAATTTCAGTAACTAATTCTACATAGAATCGAAAGATTAGACGGCTCCTAGACAGCTTGCCTGCTAGTATAGAGCAATAACGTCTTCAGGATGTAACAATGTTTTCCCTGACTATATGAAAGAAATATGACGCTTCAACAAGCTCATAACACTAGATTCCTGAATAATTAATACTCCTAGACGATCGTGCTAGTATAGAGCCATTAATTAGTTATTCTCAAAATCAATAGATTCATTAACTGAATCCCTGGAAAATATTCAATATTTTCATAATATTTCGTTACTTCAATTCATGGTTCTTCCCAGCAAAATTCCATGGGTTAGTAATAAATATTCAACGTACGGGCATCTGAGCTACCTTTGAGTAAGCCCGATCAAAACGGTGCAAGTGTATTTAACAATAATGCACTAACGAGCACCTGAACGCACGAATGAGTATTTCAGAATACGACGAGACGGTGAACCTATGCAAAATAGGAAGAAAATAATAAATAATAAAATATTAATCAAGGCGCTAGGGGACTGGGCTCACCGGATGGCCAGTCATGCCGTGACCAGTCCCACGCCCAAATTCCATATTTTATCATATTTTTATTATTTTCCTTGATCTCATGAAAATCCTTTCATTTGAACAAATATCCTTCGTTTTGAGGAAACTCCTCAGTTTCATGGTGTTTCCATTACACTGAGGAAATAATATAAAATTAGGGAAAATATTGTGGGGCCGTGATTATTGGCCAACCGGCCATGCCTTGATCCCGATCGGCCCCACACCTCATGGTTCCTCATTATTTTATTATTATTTCCCTAATATCATGAAAACTCCTTAATCTCATGATATTTCCTTGATCCCATGAAAAATAATATAAAATTAAGGAAACTCGTGGGACCGGGCCATAGCCGGCCGGTCATGCCCTAGATGGCCCCACACGTTTTATTTTATTATTATAATATTTTTTCATGTTTCCTTAATCCCATGAAATTCCTTGATTTCATGATATTTCCTTCAAATTATGAAATTCCTTCAAATCATGAAATAATACATAAAATTAGGGAAAACTCACGGGACCGGGCCCTAGCCGGCCAACCATGCCCAAGCCGGTCCCACATGTCCCTTATTTTATTATTATTATTTTTTATGTTTTCCTCATCTCATGAAAACTCCTTGATTTCAACAAAACTCATTGGTTTTAACAAACTCATTGGTTTATGATATTTCCCTAAAATCATGAAAACATAATAAAATTAGGAAAAATACCATGGGACCGGCCATGCCTTGGCCATAGACGGTCCCAAAATTTATGATTCCTTCATTATTTTATTATTTTCCTTCATCTCATGAAGTTTTCACGGTTTCAGCAAAAACCCTAATTTCTTCATATTTTCTCAAATGGTTGCTCAAACGCACATCAGAAAATATCAAAATTCCCAGGACTAAGACACGAACACTTTGGTGACGTGAGCATGTTACCTTGACCGACCAAGGTTGGCTCTTTGGTTTGCAAGGAGCCGGTCCCACACATTTTCACGATTTGACCTAATTTGCGCAATTGCACGTATTAGGTCCAAAACTCTTCCAAATAATTTTGAATTTTCATGGAATGATCGTCAGTCGATCCCGTGACCACCCAGGGCCGATTTCATGACCCCTTGGTCGGTCCCTCACATCTTCATAATTAATTAGGTTTTATTACCTAAGGTTCAGACGAGCATTATTTTAATAAATGATTAAACCAGCATTTAATCATACTTTCATCAAATCAACTGGTCTTCAGGAAACCTTGATATTTGCTCACGTGAGCATCTGGCCGCTACATGGTTGATCCATAATCCCATGTAGCCGGTCCCTCCTTCGCTCCGTGGTTAATTTTCAATAAACCATCAGTTAATCATCAATTGATCAAATTAGGGTTTTGAGTCCAAGGTTCATAATTCCAGATTCAAACGCTAATAATTTTACGTTGATCCCGTGATCAACATTTTACTTATCATACTCGGTTCAATTACCAGTATCTTATTTGGTCATGCTACCAATAATTCATCAAATGAGCAACATTTGCTCAGATGAGCAATATTTGCTCAAACCAAGGAATACTGGTTCAACTATCAATATTCAACAATTTGAGCAATATTTGCTCATGTTAGCTTATTCACGCATTATATCTCTGTCTCAACAGACATGTTCAATTCATGAGTCTCAGAATATTTCCAAATCACGTTCAACTCAACAAAACAAGGACTCATCTTCCCATGAAGTCATAAAGTAAGCAACTGACTAACTAAATACACGTCTGCCTTGCAGACTCCACAATCACACGAGACATCAATCGTGTTACATGGGGGGATATTAACTAGGTCTGGCGGTCTACGGCACGTGTGTTCATACACACGATGAGAATGTGAGCAAGTCGTGCAATCAGTTGAAGGAGTTAACAAAGTAGTGGATGGAAAATCAACCAAGTCTCCGCACTGTTTATGGGTGAAAACTACTCCTGTAGAATTTGGTAATTTGGGGTGTGGATGAGGAATGAATTTAAACCTTTAAACAAATGCACTGCGCGGTGAGTGCTTGTAGATTCGAGAGATCAACTGTGCAAGTCCGGCCTAAACCAAGAAATGGCCGTTTCCGGATTTGTTTCGGTCACAAAGTGAAGGAGATGGGGTTGATCTTAGGGAGGGAAGCGAAGAAGGTGTTGAGATTGTGAAGGTGTTGGCTTGCTTATGACTTGTAATAGAAAGGTGAGCAGGCTTGCGGTTGATGCAAGCAGGCTCTGGGTGTTTGAATACGTTTTTTGTATTAACACTTGGTTTTCTCGTCTCGTCTGAACTTGTGTTGTTGTTTGAAATAGGGCGGAGAACCTATTTATACAAGTCATTGAGCCTCATTCACGTCTCTCGTGGGAAGTGGAGGAAGTGGAGTGATGGAGTAGTGGAGTTGTGCGTCGGTACCACACGACCAGTCTTGCCCACTTCTCCCTGTTCATCTCTAACCGTCCATGACTTCCCGACACGTTCTTGTGATGGCGCGTTGCACGCCGCACGCCGTAAACCGCCGACCAATACCCCGGTATGTATCCCCGATTTGTGACATGATTGATGTCTGGAATGTGTGGATCTTGGATCCATGAAAGATAGCATGTGATCTTTGAATTGAATAACCGTGAGACAGAAGTCGATACTTGTGAAGTATCGTGTGTATTTTATGCAGTCTTGCATTATGATGTGGTAAAGTGATGGGTAATAACGCCTCACCGACCAAATAACTCCCGACCAGGGTTGTATAACCAAGTCGGGTGAAGTTGGACGGATGAGATGATCTTTGAGACACTCATCTGCGACCGTTGATGAAATTAGGGTTTTTGAAGAGGTGCGCAAGCATCACTCTTGACTTGGTCGAAACCGAGCATGGGAAGGGCTTTGGAGAGGACCGACGGGCATGTGTGTAGACGGCATGCCGGTGTGCACGTCCATACCTCACTTTCCTTGAAGGAGCGATCTAGGCCACTCAAATTGACCGGCAAAGTTGAGTGGTTGAGATCGGCTTTGCAGAAATCCGTTGCCGCAAAGGAGTTGGAGACCGCATGACATCCCCGATTTGGCGCGCGTTCCAAGACGACCCATCTTGGTCGGTCTTGGTCGATCATACCAGCGTGTAGATGGTAGGCTGGTGTTCACACCTATACTCGACTATCCCATGAAAACGTGATCTAAGCCATTCAAATCATCCCAGGTGAAGTTGAGTGGTCGAGATCAGTTTGCAATTTGGGAAATGTAACCACGCATGTTTGGGCGGGCGTTTTGGATTAGCCGGGCAAGGGATGCCTTGGCCGATCGCGTGAGGAGGTAGATGGGCCCACGATGGTCAGGTATGACCGGCCCTTGCTTAATCTAATCTGTGACCCTCCATTCTTGCCGGAGAAGATGGACGCGCGTGATGATTTGAAACCCTAATTTTGGCTTTCAAAAGCCGTGCGCCACTCCTTGTTTGGGTGATGATTTTGTCACGGCCAAACATTGTTGGTCTTGACCGATTGGTCAAGTGTGTAGGCGGGCCCACGGTGATCGTGTTGACATGCTCTGGGCCCTTTGAATCTACATCTACACCCTCCATCTATACCTGCGAAGATGGATGGTTGAGATTGTTTTGCGACACATGTAATATGCCGCAAACCCTTATTTAGGGTTTTCCGTCCATAATGCTTGGTATGAACGTCTTTTGGCAAGCAAAGGCCAATGGCCCACCATGGTCGGCCGTGGGTATTCCATACCTGCTTGGGGGTGATGGAATTGATCCGGGGTCATCCAATCATGCTTATGGAGTTGGATGACTGCGATCAGATCATATCCCGGACCGATACGGTCAGTCCAGGATGCTCAATCTGGGCTAGTATAACACACCGAGAGGGGCTCAATCGGGCTAGTATAACACACCGAGAGGGCTCGGGCTAGTATAACACACCGAGAATCGGCTGACGGGTATTTCGTACATGGTTTCATTATAGTGCTTAGAGGTTCGTGTTACTCGTAAGAGTAACACTCTACCGTCATGCCACACTAATAATGACTACTGGAAATACAAGGCTGATATGAAATTCACAGGAATGGATTGTTGCCACATGCTCCAACCTGGAGGAATTTCATGTATTCACAGAACGGGATTGTTGCTACATGCTCCATTCTTGGTGAATTAAGTGAGGGAGTATCCAACACTTATAAATGGCTTTATCTTTTACAAGATGTCAGCGCATGATTTTTCCGGTCTTTTACAAATTTAACCTTAAACGAAAATCCACCATCAACATTAAGTCCCCTGCCTAGCACATAATGGTTACACTATTGTGTGGTAGGCATGAGATGGTGACATACATATGTGAGAAAGACAGGATAAAAGGAGTTTACCCGGAAGAGTGTTGGCCGACCGCTAGTTTCCCACGCCGTCACGCTTGTATGGAATCCTTGGTGGGGCTGGTTTATTTCTTTGGGTATTTGAATCAAAAGAGGAAACCAAATAAGGGAGGAATCCTTCTTCTATTGGGATTCTTCTAATTTTTGCCTATAAAAGAGACAAAACCCTTTTTCTTTTCTCACGATTTTTTTTTTTTGTTTGGTGCTCTCGTCCGCAGCCTTGCTGCCGCCGCCAACCGCTGTTGCTGCTGCTGTCCGCCGGAGCTTGTTGCCGTTGCTGCCGTCCGTCCGTCCAAGGTGAGTCTCGGTTTTTTTTTTTTTTTTTTTGCTAGCTTGCTAGGTAAACACCTTTGGTAAGATGTGCATATGCTTAGTCTCTCCACCATCACATGCAAAACCTAGCTTTTAGGTTGTATCTTGAAAAGGAAAAACCTTGGCTTGAAATCTCGCATACACGATTCCCATGAATAAAGAAAATCGTGTTATGATGCGTGAGAATGAACGTGGGCCCGCCGTGTATGCGGAACGTGGGTCTTACTCATATATGCTTGACCGAAATTTACACCGAACTTGAAACTTGTACGGACTTGAAACCAATACCAGATCGAAAGTTGTACCAGATCGAAACTTGTACCGACTTGAAATCAATACAGACCGAAACTTGTGCCCGACTTAAGCCAGTGTTTGGGCCGGTTTTGTGTGCTCCGACGTGAGTTATGTCTTGCCGTGTCACTACATCTCTCATGTGCTTTTCATACAAGTTCTAACTCCTGTCTTTCATTTCATTATGGAATGAAGAAAAGAATTCCTATCGAGATGTCTTAGGAGATAATGCTGGTACCAAGTCGGGAAGTGTTGATGACTTCAAAGATATGCCGAACATTGATGATGAGTTGTTCACCTTGCCTTTTCCAAACACCCGAAGGCATCCTTCTCATAAGATAGTCCTTCTTTCCGATTCGTAAAATATGGAGGCCGATCCGTTTTCTTCAAGACTTGTGGTGAGATTTTGTCTCCGAGAGAAATGAATATCCGCCTTCCCCTATTGACTTCAAGATTTGCTATACTCCACCGGGTTCTTATGAAGGATGGATGAGACGCATGTTGAGTAATAAGGGCATTAAAGATAATTTTCTTTCGGCACAAATCCTCAATGCGGTCATGGCATCTCTTCGCTCTTGAAATTAAGAAAGACGCCGCGGGTTTGATTACCTTCATTTCGGTGGCGTATTTCTACTCATACAGCCATATCTAGATGGGGAGAGATGACTATTACCCCGGAGAGTGTAGTTGCATTAATGAACCCGCTCGTTGCGGGAAGTCTTTCTTACGATCTCTCTCGATACGGAGCAACGTGACTATGATGCTATACTTCAAAAGGTGGCGGAATTCGACAACTGACAAGGAGGATAAAAAGATACGAGATGCTTTTACACCTGGTGGGTGTCGGAGTGGTCTCCCGTAGACCCAGAGTCGGATCAAGAGCTGGAAAATGAGCTCAGCGTGATTGCGTTCCTGTCTTTATGGTTATCCAGAGATGTATTCGATGATGGTTCTGGAAATAATACCATTAGAAGTGACCTTGTTAAGATTGCTATAAGGCTGGCGAAGGGTGAAGTTCTTCCTCTGGGCTCATTGTTCCTTGGATCACTGTATTCTCATTTGGACGCTTTAGCAATGGACATGCATGCTTCTAACGGGTAAAAGAAGGTGGAGTCGCACGTTCACTTCGCTTTTCTTCAGGCATTCTTATGGGAACACTTCAAAAGCTATGCTCCTACCCCTACAAATTTGCTCACCAACTTGTACGGTGGCTCGAGAATACTCCGCCTGGAATAAGAAGCGCCCCGAGCGGTGCGAGACTTGTGGACGCATTTGACAATGTGTCTTCGTAGATTTCCGTCCATGGGGGCCGGTCCATCCTTCCGTTGTTCAGCCAAAGACTTTTGCTATTGCTTCGATGGCCCCGATGTTGTGCCGCGTCATCGATGTTAAGACTATGAGATCCGGGAAATTGTTTACATGCGCATTTGCATCCCAGGATATGTCCCATCTTTATTCAACGAAGAATTTACTGTGACTTCGTACAATATTGACAGGGCGGCTCGTCAAATGGGGTTTGATCAGGGTGTCCCATTTATCCGTCCACCAGGAGTTCCGAGAGAATTCCTCCCGAATATTCTTAATGCTGACGTGTTCTTGGAACGGGTGAGCCTTCCCTTCTGGCCTATTGGGAGAAACCCAGTGGTAACCGATAAGTATAAGGAATTTTGGAAGAAACAACTGTTGGTTTTCCAGAAATTTTCGGAGAGTGTTGTGATAGATCCCCGTGGTGAACCATCTTCTGACGTCTTGACGAAGCATTTCCGGTTGAAGCCGCTCCCAGCCAAACGGACCAGAGCTGAGGATTGCAGTCCCCAAGTAGGAGAGAGACCTAAGAGGCAAGCATGCGGTCCGGTAGTTGATAGGTGTAGAATACACCGTATTTAATATCTAGTATTTATGCTTTCTTTGCGAGTTTTCTTGTAAATTATGTATCTTATGTGTGCTTTTGAGTTTATTAGGTGCAATGGAGTCATTTGGGCCAAAGACCCAGTGGAACTCGTTCAAATACAAGATTTCTACTTTTCATTGTGTAGAGGATGAGAAGATGAAGACGATGGCGAAAGAATGGAGTCATTCTGAGTTCGTATGAAGAAGTTATGAGCAAAACAAGAACTCATAAGCAAAGGGCAAAATGGTCATTTTATCGGGAAGTACTATTGGCACCCCCGTTGTACGTTAAGGGGTAGTCATTACGGTTAAGGGGCGACTCTCTCTTGGAGGAATATTAAAGACAGCCAACTATGGTTAAGGGGTTGCTAATTTAGGATGGCCCTTATCTGGGATTAGGGGGTTGGCTGAATCCAACTACTACAACTTAGATCGAGAATCTCTTTCTCTCGTTTAATTCACTTCTTCACCTGAGATGGAGGCGATTGTCTGAGGCTTTACCTGAAATCGATCAACACAGGGAGTAGATTCATTCTTTTCGTTTGGTGAAGATTAGGGAGGCGGTAACTCCAATTAGGGTTGTTGATGTTCATGGGGATGAGGTCGATTTAGGAAGAAAAATGAGATCTGAAGAAGAAATGATGAAGTTTAGGTTGAAATTGATCTCAGATGAATGATGGTGCTGCTGGTGTTACATGAGATGATACAAGGTTCGAATTGGAATTGAGGAATGATGAAATGCGGTGGTCCGTGACAAGTTTGTAGAACTTCCAAGCTAGGGTTTGAATTGAGTCTCTGGGTTTATGAGAAACTGAATTAATCAGATGGAAGTTGAGCTCAGTCTTGATATTAAGAAGATGGGTTGGTGATAAATGGTGGATTGAAGATTTTGCTGCTGTTAAAGTTTATAGCTGAATGGATAGTGATTCAGGTGGGAAGCTGAGCAGAAATTGGATATTGGTGAGCTGCAGCAGAGGAAGTAATGGCTAGTCTGGGGTGAGTTGAATTGCAGGTATAAATGAGCCATGGAGTATGATGCTGTCTTTGGGTTCTGGTGATACAATGGCTAGGTTGTGGTGCTAATATGCCGCAGAGTAGTCAAGGTTGGCGTTGCTGCTAATGGAATGAGGAATGTATAGATGTATGCTGTTGGCTGGTGGATGTCAGGTGGCCTGAGCTGAGAAAGGATTTGAGTTTGCTTGGCTTGCAGAGCTGGTGGTTAGGCTGAAGTGAGTTAGTTGTACAGGTCATGGTTCATGGCAGTGAAGTTAGTGGTTTGAAGCAGCTGCAGTGAGTGTTTGTGGAGGTGGTCTGTGGTGTTCACTGTGCAGAAGGTGAGACAGAGTGAGTTGATGCTGAAGAGGTTTGAAGAACTGGAGCTGAGATGCAGGGCATAGTGCAAAGCAGGTGGAGTTGTGTGGCTCTGTGCAACTTCAGATGGAATTAGGCTGAAGACAAGAAATTGTGGCAGTTGTAGTGGATTTGAGGCAATGTGTGCTGGTGCAGCTGCATAGGTATTATACTTACATGCTGTGTTGCAGCTATGTTGAATGGGTCTTTTGCAGAGTGAATGAATGAGCCAGCCAGGAAGTGATGGCATGATTTTGTTGAGCTGATGCTTAGGTGCTGAGTTGCAGAATATGAGTGGGGCAATGAGGTTCAAGTTGGTTGTTTGGCGCAAGTAGTATGTGCAGGGAAGATGGGAAATGGCAGGTCTATGCATTACAGGTGATGCTGTTGCTGCCAGGCCATAAAAGGGTCAAGATGGAACTGAATGGTGGATGAACTTGCTGCTATTGCTAGAGTTGCAGGTCAAGAGCTGGAGCTGTGGCCTGGACTGAATTGGAATGAAGCTGTTATAAAGAAATGGTGATTCTCATGGGATGAAAGTGTTGCTGGCAAGTGTTGCCTGAGCTGCAGTTTAGAAATTCTGAGGTGGAAGGGGACTGAAGTTGAAGCTGCAGGTTGAGTCAGGCATGAACTAAGATTTGTAGCCCAGGGCCATCATGGCTGAGTTAGTGGTGCAGCACAATGATAGTGTAGCATGAAGTTAAGTCTTGCAATGGCTCAGGCGAATCGCTTGCTTGACCAAGTCGGATATGTGACTCAGTTTAACCCATCCGACCGAGTCCAACTGACTCACCTGATGACTGACTCATACCGACCCGAGTCCTGACCGAGTTGACCCGATCCGACCCAGTTAACCCGGCCGTTCTGACCCGTTGACCGGTGACCGGTATGACTTTGCCGGTCACCTGAGCTAGTTTTCCGGCGACTTTTCCGGCCAAATTCCGGCCATAATCCCAGTTTTCCGGCGAGCATTTTTTGGGACAATTTCTACACGGGTTTCTCTCCATGGTGGGCCGGGTGAATTTCCAACTAATGGACTTTGAAGACAAAACCTAGTTTTGGAAGGAGAAAAAGACTACAAAAGGGAAGACTTCTACAATTTATGGACCACGTTTTATTATCTTCTTCTACTTTATTCTAGGGTTGAGAACTATGAAGTCTTTTCTCTTTCTTCTTGTGATGAACTCCTTGAATATGAGTACCTAAGTTTATTATTGGTTATGGAATAGTTGGATTTCACAAAGCATGATTCTTTGATTCAATATATTAGTTTTGTCTCATATCTATCGTTTGCAATTCTCTGAAAATATTGTTTTATGATTGATTGATTGTTTTGTCAAGTTGCAAATTGGTAGAACTTCTAATCACATCTATTGCTAGTTTAGGGTTTATTATACGCAAAAGTGATATTCCTTGGATACAAGTAGCATAATATGATTATAGTTTGTAGTGATATATTCTTATGATCATATGTGAATCGTAACCTTTGTTAAATTGAATTAGTGCGCTTTCCACGTTCAATTGCTTTGATTGGCCTGATTTCATAGAACTTAACGCATCTAGGGAATTAAACTTGATTAGTGCTTTTACACGTTAGGTTGTTCCTTTAGGTAGAATTCATATTCGCATCTTTTAATGTGTTTGTTGATGACATGAGGAGGTTTGCGGGATATTCTTGCGATCAAGGTATTCTAGGGTCTTTGATAAAAGTTGAGATTAAATATCAATTCTAGTTATTGTGAAAAGCATGTTAGTGAATGAAAACGAAATCCTTAACCAATATCTCTTCTATCTTATTTGTTTCCTTTTGTTTATTTGCTTTTTGTTTATTTTTATTTACACAATCGAGAAATTCTTAGGGTGTTTTATATAGGAAACCATAACAATTTGACAACCTAGACCTCTCTGTGGGATCGATCCTTTCTTGCCCTTGCTATATTTATATTTTGAGTAGTAAGAAAGTGTAATTATATTTGTGTCGCTACTTGATGCGATCGCAGTCCTCAATTCCTCCAATATGCAGTATTTAAATCTTTTCCTCGGTTCTTTCATTTCTCCAAGTGTAAATTCTTCTAAAAACGATCCTTGCTTGAAATCGGGAATTTCGAAAGAGAATGTCTTCACAAGGTTGGCGCGTATTCAAAATGAGAAAGCCGGTAATCTTTGGTCTTCATGCCGAGAAGTCCAGCAGCACTCGATCTTCATGCCGAGAAGTCCGGCGGTGCGATCTTCATCTTCGAGAAGTCTGGAGAAACCGCTCCTTTTTCTCCGACCATGACAGAGATGATGCAAGCTCGGTTGAACAAGGCGCTTCCCTTAGTGATCTTGTTGACGGGTCGTGATGGAAATTAGCACCCGGAGCGAAATAGATGCCGAAGGAATATGAGAGAGGCAAGGCTCGCTATGGTTGAGACGGCTCCCCTTGAGATCCATCCGAACGAGTTCCAATTAATATGGCCATTGTGGTGACCCCTTCGAAAGGCCTCCCGCAAATGACAAGGCTCCTGCGGTTGGTGAATTGCCGGTGATGCAACCACGGGGCTTTGTTCGATCCTCCTTTACCGTCCCTTATCCAGTCATGTGTTGGTTGGTGGATTGGCGTGCTTGGTTCGGTTCGAAGAGTTGTACACAGCGATATGGGAGAAGCACGGTCACATTGCTACCACCACAAAACTCAAAAGTCGTCTTGCGTTGGTCAACCGCGTCCAAGAAGCTTTAGTTTCTATCAGGGGATGAGCGTCACGACTGGTCGAAGTTTTCGAGGAGATGATTGAAGATGGAAGTGCCATCGAGACGTGTTTGCTAAAGACGGTTTCAATGCCCCTTGGTTCTTCAAAGGTTTCTCCAAGATTCGGGAGCTCCGAAATTACAGGATGAAGTCCCTTCGCGGTTTGTGTTGCTCGCGGGGAAGAAGAGGTTGAGAAGTTGTCTAAGGAACTGGAGGAAGCAGTGTCGTGCTTCAAGTATGAAGGTCTCTCTTGCCCAGAAGGACGAGTTGTTGCTGAAGGACTTTCCTTGAAGTATTCATGCCATATACTTATCTATTCTTTTAGATGTTTTTTCTTTTTGAGTGATAGTGAGGATTTTCTTTGATCTCCGGTTTTGGATTAATAGGTGATTGAATTGGCTTATTTTGAGATAGTTTTGTGAACAGCCTTTTTGAAAGAGATTATGTTAAATGAAATTCGAATCTTGGTTATGAATGATTGCACATCTCACATGAAATTGCAAATGTTATGCAAAAGGGAGGTACGTATGGAAACAAACATGGCGTTTGATCACTGAGCCCTTTTCTCCACGTGCGGGATGCCAAGTCCCAAGTGAATTCTAAACTATCTTTCTTGTAAAATTGTTGAGTAAAACTTACTTGCTTTTTAAGCCTCACTTGTATCAAACCGGAGTAGCCTCTCTAAGAAAATCCTCCGCACTAACTTCTCAGAGCTATCCCTCTGAACCAAGCTTCTCCTGAACAATGCGCTTCAAAGCGTTGCATTCACGGGTGGGATGATGAAGGAACCGGTGGTAATGACAGTACCTCGGGTCCATTACTTCTTGATCAGTGGGCAGACGCCATACCGGGGGTAGCTCCACCTCTCCATTTCGTACCCACGCCTCCAGTAGCTCCAGAATCTTCTTCATCGGAAAGGGAAAATGTAAGTACCTTGAGTCTGGCTTTTCCTGTGTTAGTGGGCATTGTAATGTCTCTCCGCGGCTTTGATGTGGAACAGGAGATGAAGTTGAAATATTTGCGAGTGCCATCATATCTGCGGATCGCTTGCCTAGGTAAAGGGATGTGGAAAGTGTCGTAATGTCACTGCTGAGTGATCGGTTTGAACGCTCCCATCCTCTGTATTCAGGTATTTCCTGATTGATTGATAGGTGTAGAATACACCTAATTTACTATCTAGTAGTTTATGCTTTCTTTGCTATTTTTCTTGTAAATTATGTATTTTACGCTTGTTTTGAGTTTTATAGCTACTTTGGAGTCGCACGAAGGAAAAGAAGAAGAAATCACCCAATTTGAGCCAAAAGGGCAAAAAGGTCATTTTACAGGCGATTGATATATGGAGCCCAGTCAAGGTTAAGGGGCAACTCTTTTGGGAGGATCACTACAGACAGGACAGTTCAAGTTAAGGGGCTGCCAAACTGGGTAGCCCTTATCCAGAAACATAGTGCTGTTATCAATGGTAAAAGGGTTGGGTTATATCCATGGATGTTGAAACCCAAACCCATTTAACCCACATCTTAAACCCTACTCCACACCCGACCCGGATCCAAACCCGACCCGGATCCGCGTAATTAAAACCTAAAACTAAAATCGAGAGAACCAACTCTCAATCATTCATTCACCTGAAGTCGAGAGAAAAAACCATGGTCGCTTTGTTAATTTGTCAAGAAATCGAGAACGAGTAAGCTCAGGGAGAGATCAATTAGGGTTCGATAGAAAAGAAAAAGGATCGAGAGCGGAGAGATGAAGATGAGAAGCAGTGAAGAGATTGAAACTAAGAACGAGATGGGTTTTTGATTAAAGGTTCAAATTGGAAATTGATGATGTCGATAGGTTTCTGGAACTGAGCTTGAGAGATTAGGAATGGGTTCGAGTTATTTATGGATCTGTGAGTCGATTGAGAGAACAGTGGAAATGGCAAACACAGGGAATTAAAGTTTGTTGATATTGAGATTCAGATGGATGATGTCTCGATGATATTGATTCAAAGAAGAGGGGAGCAACTGAGTTGGTGGTGCTTTCTGGGTTCGAATGAGAAGAATGAAACAGATGTTGTAGCTATGACGGATTCAGATGATTGGAGTTGCACTGACAGATGGGTTCTGGTGAGGTTATAGTGAAATGGAACTGATGCTGCTAAGATTGAAGAAGAGAGATGCAGAGACTCAACTCAGAAGTAGAAAGTGCTAGCTGGAAGTGCAATTGTATGGAATGAATTGGCCAGGGAAGATGGCTCTGCAGTTGTAGCAGTTGGTCTCAACTCGGTGGTTTGCGATGTGATGCTTGTTTGTATGTTGTGTTAGCCGAGATTGCGGAGAGTCATTGATGAAAATGGAACCGAAATTGGCCGAGTTGGACGAGATGAAGCTGCAGAAATTGGTTGTGCAGGCATGATACAAGGGACTGGCAAATGGAGGTTGCAAGAATTTGTGTATGTGCAACTGAGATTAAGTGCAGTTCAGGTGCAAATGGTGATAATGAGTTTCAACAAGAAGAGGTTGTTAGAATGGAGCGAGCTGGTGGCTCGGTGGCAAGTCTGGTGCTATGAGTATACTGAGAATGGCAGTATTTGGTTTAGGTATTGCAGGTGGTGTTTCAGCTCTTGGTGGTTGCTTACAAAGGGGAGCTGAGGTTGAATTTCGGTTGGTAGTGATAAATGACAGCAAAGTAGACTAAAGCTGCAGGATGAGTTTTGATGGATTGTTTGCGAGTTATAGAGAATGAGCGGGGGATATGATGGTGCGAAATGGAACGGAAGTGAATTGGGGTGATTAGATTGAAGGGAATGGAGCCGAAATTACGGGGTGGAGTGCAATTGCAATGATGTAGCCACTATGGTCGGGAGCAAAGTTGTGATGCACCATCCCGGTGCAACACACGCTCTGGCCGAGCAATGGCTTATGCCATGGCAACTTAGCCGAGTCGGCCCGATTAGCCGGACTCGAATGCCGACTCTGTTTCGACTGCTGACTCACCCCTTGACCCGCTGATTAACGTTGACTGACGGTTTGACTTTTGACCGTTAGTCCTAACGGAGGACCGGACGGAATATTCCGTCGAATATTCTCTTTGACGGAGAAATTTCCGTGTGGCATGCAGTGACGTTTCCGGCCAAATTCGGCCATAATCCCGCTTTTCCGTGAGCCAAAATTTCAGAATTTTCTATGGACTTCTCTCATGTGTGTGAAGACTTGGGCTAGGAATTGGATGGAGAATTGGACTCAAATTTGGAAAGAGAAGGTGGAAGAGTTGAGAAAAGCTTGGATTTGGAAATTGAATTGCAAAAGGAAAAGGATTCTAATCCTTAGAAGATTTGGAGAATATTGAAGCTTATAAATAGAGAAGTTTTCTACATCTTTTACACACCTCTCTCTACACACCTCTCTACACACACATCACTTGTGTTTTTGCTTGCTTTTCTAAGATTTTTCTTTTTAATTATTTGTGTGAATTTCAAAAACATGAGTAGCTAATTTTCTTATTGATTGAGGATGAATTCCTAGTTCTTAACATGATTTGAGTTTTTGTTTTCAATTCTATCTTGAGATTTTTCACATGATTATCGATTGTTTTTACTAATAGGAGTGATCTTAAAGACATTCATGATTGATTGATAGATTGTTTGGAGTGCACGCTAAATTGATTTGTTAATTTGATCTAAAGCTAGTGAAAGTTAGGGGATAAGTAATCGTTTCTTGACTCTTTACATAAGTAGCAAACACGAGACCTTGCGGAGGGATTCCGTGGAGCAATTGTGTGTAGAAACAACGTTAGCAAGTGGACCTTGAGCTAAGAGTCTAACTACTAATATCAACCTAAGAAATTCACAAAACTTAATGCATGAGCCAAGTTACATCTAGGTTGAGCTAATTCTAGGTGGCTTGGTGATTAGAATCCGGTAGTCGAGAACTTCCGTGTCCGGTGATACAAGGGATTTAGGGGTTTAGCACTGAGCTAGCTGCTTTACCTACGGTTGGTGATAATTTGTGACTAATAACAAGTAGAAGAGAACATAACTTGATTCATTGTTTCGTAACGAAGAAGGATTCCTTGGTCTTGTCTCTCTTATTGTTTTCAACTTTACCTTTTTAATTGTTTTGTTTATTTTCTTTTGATTTTTACACCCCCCTTTCGTGACAACTTTTACAACTAAGATCTCTTGCTCCTCGTGGGATCGACCTTGACTACCCTATATTACTAGTTAATTAGGTAGTAAAGTATTAATTAATTTGTTGTGGTTATGACACGCATCATTGATTTCTCCATCCTCAAGCATTTCTTGATCGGTTGGAAGGTCGACGCGGATTGGACGATCTTAGGGCTTCAAAGAAGAGTTTTGAGATATAAATCCTCCTAGCAGGGCTCCATAGGCTGCAGCTCCCTTTCTTTATCTCGCGAGACATTGTAGTACTCCGGACAAGTCTTTTCCTCCTGTCCGGACCGTGTTGTCCATCTTTCTTGATTCGTTTTGATCGCGTGCTCTCTTTGCTTCTCCACTTGTAAAGGTGTGACTCTGAAAAAAAAGGATTCAACGTTTCTTGCGCTGTCCGAGTTGATGCCTATCGACCCTTCTTGTAGTTGTCTTCGCTATATCATTCAAAAGGCGAAATGTCTCGCTTTGCCTTCCGGTGATACCGGCTTGATTTGCCAAGACATCCTCCAACATTCCAGCTATGCTTCCCATGATATCTCGAACCGCCTGTGGTCTCCGAGTGAGGATACATCGCGAGATGAAAATGTAAGAATTGAGAATTCGATTTTTGTAACCGAGAGATCAATCTCCCACCGTGGTCGCCAATTGTTTATGGGTGAAAACTACTCCCGCAGAATTTGGTAATTTGGGGTGTGGATGAGGAATGAATTTAAACCTTTAAACAAATACACCGCGCGGTGAGTGCTTGTAGATTCGAGAGATCAATCTCGTGCAAGTTCGGCCTAAACCAAGAAATGGCCGTTCCGGACTTGTTTCGGTCACAAAGTGAAGGAGATGGGGTTGATCTTAGGGAGGGAAGCGAAGAAGGTGTTGAGATTGTGAAGGTGTTGGCTTGCTTATGACTTGTAATGTAAAGGTGAGCAGGCTTGCGGTTGATGCAAGCAGGCTCCGGGTGTTTGAATACGTTTTTGTATTAACACTTGGTTTTCTCGTCTCGTCCGAACTTGTGTTGTTGTTTGAAATAGGGCGGAGAACCTATTTATACAAGTCATTGAGCCTCATTCACGTCTCTCGTGGGAAGTGGAGGAAGTGGAGTGATGGAGTTGTGGAGTTGTGCGTCGGTACCACACGACCAGTCTTGCCCACTTCTCCTGTTCATCTCTAACCGTCCATGACTTCCCGACACGTTCTTGTGATGGCGCGTTGCACGCCGCACGCCGTAAACCGCCGCACCAATACCCCAAGATGTATCCCCGGTTTGTGACATGATTGATGTCTGGAATGTGTGGATCGTGGATCCATGAAAGATAGCATGTGATCTTCGAATTGAATAACTGTGTTATTCAGAAGTCGATACTTGTGAAGTATCGTGTGTATTTTATTTTAGTATCGCATTATGATGTGGTAAAGTGATGGGTAATGACGCCTCACCGACCAAATAACTCCCGACTGTGGTTGTATAACCAAGTCGGGTGAAGTTGGACGGATGAGATGATCTTTGAGACACTCATCTCGCGACCGTTGATGAAATTAGGGTTTTTGAAGAGGTGCGCAAGCATCACTCTTCAGCTTGGTCGAAACGAGCATGGGAAGGGCTTTGGAGAGGACCGACCGGCATGTGTGTAGACAGCATGCCGGTGTGCACGTCCATACCTCACTTTCCCTGAAGGAGCGATCTAGGCCACTCAAATTGACCGGCAAAGTTGAGTGGTTGAGATCGGTTCTGCGGCAAACCGTTGCCGCAAAGGAGTTGGAGACCGCATGACATCCCCGATTTGGGCGCTGCGTTCCAAGACGACCCATCTTGGTCGGTCTTGGTCGATCATACCAAGCGTGTAGATGGTAGGCTGGTGTTCACACCTATACCGACTATCCCATGAAAACGTGATCTAAGCCATTCAAATCATCCTGAAGTTGAGTGGTCGAGATCGGTTTGCAATTTGGGAAATGTAACCACGCATGTTTGGGCGGGCATTTTGGATTAATAGGGCATGGGATGCCTTGGCCGATCGCGTGAGGAGGTAGATGGGCCCACGATGGTCAGGTATGACCGGCCCTTGCTTAATCTAATCTGTGACCCTCCATTCGTGCCGGAGAAGATGGACGCGCGTGATGATTTGAAACCCTAATTTTGGCTTTCAAAAGCCGTGCGCCACTCCTTGTTTGGGTGATGATTTTGTCACGGCCAAACATTGTTGGTCTTGACCGATTGGTCAAGTGTGTAGGCGGGCCCACGGTGATCGTGTTGACATGCTCTGGGCCCTTTGAATCTACATCTACACCCTCCATCTATACCTGCGAAGATGGATGGTTGAGATTGTTTTGCGACACATGTAATATGCCGCAAACCCTTATTTAGGGTTTTCCGTCCATAATGCTTGGTATGAACGTCTTTTGGCAAGCAAGGCCAATGGCCGACCATGCGGGGTCGGCCGTGGGTATTCCATACCGCTTGGGGGTGATGGAATTGATCCGGGTCATCCAATCATGCTTATGGAGTTGGATGATCATGCGATCGAGATCATATCCGGACCGATACGGTCGGTCGGATGCTCAATCGGGCTAGTATAACACACCGACAGGGCTCAATCGGGCTAGTATAACACACCGAGAATCGGCTGTAACACACGGGTATTTTCGTACATGGTTTCATTATAGTGCTTGGAGGTTCGTGTTACTCAGTAAGAGTAACACTCGGTCGTCATGCCACACCGATAATGAGTACTGGAAATACAAGGCTGATATGAAATTCACAGGAAGGGATTGTTGCCACATGCTCCAACCTTGGAGGAATTTCATGTATTCGCTAATGGGATTGTTGCTACATGCTCCATTCTTGGTGAATTAAGTGAGGGAGTATCCAACACTTATAAATGGCTTTATCTTTTACAAGATGTCAGCGCATGATTTTTCCGGTCTTTTACAAATTTAACCTTAAACGAAAATCCACCATCAACACGCACGTTGAGCAACTGGTTTTAACACGATTTCCACTTCCCCATTATTTGATTCCATCAACTGTCACACTTCATGAGATCATGGTGTTTTCAATTCCAGCAATATAAATAAATCTCTGAATCATGATTGAAACAAGGATAATCTCAGGTCAAACAGACAACACGAGATTAACAGTCCAACACTCAACAGAGCAAATTCAATCATTCAGAATTTATCTTATTTTCAGAATACACAACACACCTACAATCTTCGATCACCATTGATCTCACACATTTATCAGCTTCCTTCCTACAGACCGACACATCCTCTCTTGTGACCGAATTTACTCTGGAACGGCCATTGTCTTGGTTTAGGCCGGAGTACTACAGATTGATCTCTCGAATTCAAAGCACTCCCTTCTTGCAGTGCATCTGTGTGAGGTTAAGCATTTTTCTCGGTTCGAGGAGTCTCCTCCGCGCGATCATCTCCTCAATTACGTAAAAACCATCGAATCTTTTTTTCCCCATCTACAGCGTGATTGGCACAAGAGATTCAAGTGATTGTGTGCAGGTGTTTATTGAAGATCTAAGAAGATTTGAAGACAAAGAAGAGCTTGAAGATTTTTGATTTTTGGGTTCATAATCTTTAGTGTGCACAATACTTTTTTCGGTAAAAAGAGGATCCAATTAATAATCGGTTTATCCTTGTGATTAATTGAGTAGATCGGCATCAACACAATTCTTTGGATTAAGAGTGTTGTTGGCTTAATCTTAAACGATTACTTCGGTAATTGAACATAAGATAGATCTAAGGACCCGACGAAGGAGTTTATGTTAAGATAAACAGAAGTGCCTTTTTCTGACTCATATCACTTGGTTGAATAGAGTTTATACCAAACAAATTTGTTGTTCCTTTATTGTTTAGAATACTAACCAAAGGAATTGTTCCAAGTACGTGACTTATTCATAGGTCGGAGGCGTGAGAATACAGAAGAAACTAGGTGAACTATAGGTTTAGTTGCTTGGTCTAAACTATACGAAGTTAGGTGTAATTTTGTGTAGCGGCTTAATCCTGAGAGTATTCAATTCTGGACAAGGTCCAGGGGTTTTTCTCGCATTTGCGGTTTCTCGTTAACAAAATCTTGTTGTGTCATTTACTTTATATTTTCGCATTATAATTGTTTTATTATAATTAAAGTAAATCACACAAACGTTAATTCCTATTTACTTGATAAGTGAATCCTATTGTGTTTGGTTAAGTCCGAACCTTTTTTATCAAGTAACATACTTCGTTGTTGTATTGTCTCGATCTCGTATCCATAGACGATCACATGAAGTGTGAACCGATTAGTTGTATTGTCTCGACTCAGTCCATAGACAATCACTTTCGGAGAAAGGACTTATAGGTAGGAAAAGTTTTAGCTTGAGGTATATTTGGGTACCCTCGCCTTTTCAATTGGTATCAGATCAGGCAAACATGAAAAGATCTAACAATCTGTATTTGGTGCGATCCGACCTATAAGAATTGAATCTAATGTCTGATTCAGTTAACATTTTGCAAGAGTATGAATACTCAAAAGTTGAAGATGTTACTACTTCGTTGACTCATGATCCAGGAGTGACGAAAACATCTATGTTTATCTCTGGTGAAAGAGAAGATGCTGATAAAGAGTTGATAAAACTCCTGAAGCCTATGCAATCTCTGTCTTCTAAAGTACTAATTTTAAAGACAAAGTCAAATCTCCTTAAACAGGAGATCAGAGAAAAAGACATTCAACTGAATTATCTAGCCAAAGAGAAAATGGATCTCACTGTCAAACTAGAGGCTCTTGGTAAATCTCTTACAGATAAAGAGACACGTCCTATGATTCTAACTAATGATGTTGTTGTGATTTCTTCTGATGAGGAAACTAAAAGTCCTTGCTCGACTTTTACAGACTGTGATAAAACCGGTTTAATCACATCTAAAACAGATCACGATGATGGTAGTTTGCCTAACTACATCAAGTTAGAAGAGGATGAGAAACCATCTTCTAGATCTACTGATGATCAAACGAAATCTTGTCCAAAGGAAACTTTGAACCGATTCCGTGGTGATTGTAAGGAATATAATTTTCAGTCACTTGACAGGAAACTTATACTTCTTCAACATACTGTGGTAAAATTTTTGAAGGAAGTTTCTTGTCTTAAAAAACTAAAAGATTATTCCTCAGTAGAAAGACAGATTATACCACATCCCAATAACATCAACTCAAAAGAGTCAGAGGAAAGAGTTGATAATCGCTTCTGGAAAAAGGTTCCTCCGCACCCATATCGAAACAGTTCTGGTTTTGATAAGGAACGACTTCAGAAGGAAGGGAAAGAGAGAATCTCTACCAAAAGAAACAATCAGGAATTTCCTATAGTTGTTTCAGATGATCATACTAATGTGGATCATAAGGAAGTCCTTAGAATGAGAAAATCTTATGAAAATATCATTGAAAGAATTAAGAGAGATTTATCTATCTCTGTGAATTCTCACATTAGTACATTTTCTCCGCATGATCATATCTCTATAGTTAGAAAAGATCATCGTCTAGGGAGAAAATATTTTGGGCAGAAATTCCTAATGAGAAACATGAGCTATGTTTCTGATATTCACTGTAAGCTTTAAAAAGCTTACTCCGATGCAACTTAGTTGTATCAAAATTGTGCAGTCTCATCTTTTTCGTGCTCATAAACTTGGATGGGAAAGGCACAATAAAACAGGAGCACATTTGTTTTGTGTAGTTGTTTATCAGAAAAATTCTGTGACACTGTATGGATAGCTGCGAATCCATGGTTGTCAGAAAAATGTTCATGTTTAACATGATCTTCCAAAAAGAGGTTTTATTTAGAAATTTCAAATTTTAATAAACCTTCCTGCTTGAGAAATTCGGACTAAGAAAACGAAATATATTCTTTTATATTTTCGGATTCTGCAGAGGTATTTTGGTCCGAAAGTTGTCTCTTTTAAAAGGAAAAACTTTCTATTACCTGTATTCGAAAACCCTGATCAATCCTTTCATATTTATTTATTCATAACCGAGCATGCCTCCAATAACTCGCAGTGTCTCAAAGGCTAATAAGGAGGAAGCTCAAAAGGTTAAGGATTGTCAAGGAATTAATACAGAGAGGAAGAAGAAGAGCATATCAAATATCATGTCTGATTATGATTCTGATAGTTCAGTTGGATCACAAGATGAGTCATGTCTGTTGGCTTACAACCTACAAGATCCAACCAAAACCAAGTGGATTCGTTCTGACAATATGATAGATTATATCCAAGGTTTTGAGGAACTAAGAACCAATCTAATTATAACGGTTTGAAATCAAGATTGGCTCAAAGATAAGATTGAGGAAACAAAAGCTGATATTGGCGACATGAAGATTCAAGTCGAAAAACTTGAGAAACTAGAAGTGGTTGCTGACAAGTCTCTTGAGACATGCTTTAAGAGTTTGAACACTGAAGAGACCTCAGTGAACAACAAGAGCACCACTAGAGATTAAGTTACTTACTGTATTACTTAATCTAGAAAAATAGACATCAATTTTTGATTTCTTTCAATAATTGTATTGGTCTATTATGAATAAAACTATTATGAATAAAATTATTTGATTTATAATTTTTCTTGTGATAGTTTTCGGTTTACATATCCTGTGCTTGAATGCTTTTATCTTTTGCTATGTATGATTATGGGATGTTTGATTTCGGTTTTACTACCTTAATATTGAACGCGAAATTGGGGGATATAAAAAGGAATTGGGGGATATAAGAAAAGGACAAAAACTGGATCCATATATCAATTTGGGGTCACCCCTTATCTAAGTATTTTTTTAAATCCTAATCTACCCCTCACTAATCAGGTTTAGTGGTTAATAATAATTAGTAAAAATCTTAAGTATTTGTTAAATGATTAGTGTGTATTTGTATTTGGGTGAATGAGATGAGAGTAGAAAGATGGAAAAAAATTTGAGAGGGAACTTTTTTTGGTGAAAGTGGAGGATGATTGTGAAGAGAGAATTGCTTTGCTTAGAGGTTGAAAATTTGATTTTTTTTCTTTGAATCCACCATTGTTGCAGCTGAAAAAAGCTTGGTGTGTCGGTGATGGTATTCAACCATAAAACCATGCCGGCATTTGTTGGAAATTTTCATAAATTGTTTGCCACTATCCGGGGTTCGGGGGAGGGCGTAGCACCACAGTTTTTTTCGTGTTTTGATCTTCAAAACCTATTTTTTCCGGTTTTAATCGCCTACTTCCAAGACGATTATCTGATTTTCGAGCATGCCGGAACTACTTCAGGCATGGTTTTTGCTTAAATTTCTATGCCGGAACATGATGAAAAGTATCCAAGTGTTGATGGTGGATTTTCGTTTAAGGTTAAATTTGTAAAAACCAGAAAAATCATGCGCTGACATCTTGTAAAAGATAAAGCCATTTATAAGTGTTGGATACTCCCTCACTTAATTCACCAAGAATGGAGCATGTGGCAACAATCCCATTCTCGTGAATACATGAAATTCCTCCAAAGTTGGAGCATGTGGCAACAATCCCTTCCCGTGAATTTCATATCACCTTTGTATTTCCAAAGACTCATTATCGGTGTGGCATGACGACCGAGTGTTACTCTTACAGAGTAACACGAACCTCCAAGCACTATAATGAAACCATGTACGAAATACCCGCATGTGCTGACTCGTGTGTTATACTAGCCCGATTGATCCCTCTCTCGGTGTGTTATACTAGCCCGATTGAGCCCTCTCGGTGTGTTATACTAGCCCGAGTTGAGCATCCGGACGACCGTATCGGTCCGGATATGATCTCGATCGCAGTCATCCAACTCCATAAGCATGATTGGATGACCCCATATCAATTCCATCACCCCCAAGCAGGTATGGAATACCCACGGCCGACCCCGCATGGTCGGTCATTGGCCTAGCTTGCCAAGAAACCGTTCATACCAAGCATTATGGACGGAAAACCTAAATTAGGGTTTGCGGCATATTACATATGTCGCAGTCTCAACCATCCATCTTCGCAGGTATAGATGGAGGGTGTAGATGTAGACTCAAAGGGCCCAGAGCATGTCAACACGATCACCGTGGGACCAAGCCACACACTTGACCAATCGGTCAAGACCAACAATATTTGGCCGTGACAAAATCGTCACCCAAACAAGAGACGGCGCACTTGTATTATTTGAAATGGTTACTCTTTGAAAGCCAAAATTAGGGTTTCTTGATGTTATGATTTTAAAGCTTGTGTTTGGTGTGCCATCACGAAAACTTGAAAATTTGAAACCTTCCTAATGGTGTATGTTGCGATCCATCTTTGCTTTATCTCTTATCTCCCCCTGCTACTTTAGTTTGTAGCTTTGCCATGCATATTATGCAATCCGTGCTTTTAATTTGATTAGTATTTTCAAATGTGTAATAGGTCGATACAAATGTATAAGTCGGAACTAATTAATGTTTCTCCACTTTTTATATCTTATAATTCTTCTTGTCTTATAATTCTTCTTGTAAGTGTTGCATTATAAAGCACACCTTCTTAGTTATAGCTGTGCTGTTTTTGTATATGTTGTTTTTCTACATCACAATTTTTAGGCTAGAGTTTCACAACATTTCTTCAAGGTTGTATTTGTATTTGAAAAGTTATTTCTTGCAAGTGCTGTAATGATTGCTCACACGAACCTGGTCAACATTTATCATAACACAACAACTGTTATCTTCTTGAATCTTTCATCTTAATCTCCAATTTTACGCCCACAGTACAACTTCTGGTGTTTCATTATCACTCACTTTCAATTCTAACTCAAATCATCAAAACCAGGCCTAACCTTCTTGAGCTCAGTCTCATATAATAGTCAGCAAAACCCAATTTAGTTTTACCAACATCAACACCAATACATCACCCCATCCTCTCATTCCCTCTTCTTTTCCATTTTGATTTATTCCTTTACTCATAATGACTAATTTCCTAACTTGGAATTGTCAGGGAATAAACCACCCAATATCTATACAACACCTTCGTGGACTAGTCTCCCTTCACAAGCCAAGCATTGTTTTCCTTTCTGAAACTTTAAATCATCATCATATGCAGGGCCGAGCACGTTCATTACAGTTTCATAATCACTTTTCTGTTCCTAAAATTGGAAGAAGAGGTGGCCTTTGTCTAATGTGGGAGGATAACCTAAATATTTCAAATATTACTTCATTCACAAAACTACATTCACGCATTGGTAACGCCTCCATCCCCTGAACAGCCCTGGATTTGTACAGGTATATATGGACCACCTCACCCGGACATAAGGAGAAACTTTTGTCAAAACTTTCCGTCAATCTTCAACAACATCAACCCAGCTACTCCATGGCTTTTGCTAGGAGATTTCAATGACGTTCCGGATCAATGAAAAAAAAAATAGGAAGACAAGTAACGTATGCTCAATATCAACCTCTCCTCACAATGATGCATCAGATGGGATTCATGGATTTAGGGTTCGGAGGCGACCCCTATACTTGGACGAACAACCAGATGGGACAAGACAACATTCTAGAGAGATTAGATAGAGCAATGGTAACCCAACATTGGCGTACATCAAATCCACCTGCAGCAGTTACTCATCTACCAATATAGCATCCGACCATGCTCAAATTTTATTACAAGGAAAAGCAATAGATTGGCAGGGAACAAAAAATTACAAATTTGAACATTTATGGCTCTCACATCTGTAACTCAAACAGGTGGTTCATTCGGCTTGGGTACAACAACAAGATTTGGAACCTACCCTGGACCTTCAATTAAAGCTCATAACAACCGGACAAACCCTCATGGAGTGGAACAAGGAAACTTTTGTCCATTTTCCAACTATGATCAAAAAAATGACGACAAAGATAAACCATGCTGAACATCAGTATGCTACCCAATCGGGTAACGACCTGGAATTCTGGCTGGATCAGGAACAACAACTAAGAAAAGATGACACATAACTACTACAATGTCACGCAACATACTGGAAACAAAGATCCAGAATCCAATGGCTACAATCAGGTGATCTCAACACAACCTTCTTCCACACTAAAGCAATCATCCACCGAGCATGCATCAATATACAACAACTTCAGGATCCACAGAATAACTGGGTCAATAAGAAGGAAGATGTGGTTCAACTCATTCTTGACCATTTTTCCTAATAAACACGGCTCAGCCTACAAACATATAAGAAGATCTTTTCATAGATATCAATCCCAGATTAAGTCCCAGAAAAATGGACCTTCTTATTAAAGAGGTAACTGCAGCAGAAATCAAACAAGCTTTATTCTCAATAAACTCTGAGAGTGCTCCTGGTCCAGATGGTTATACGAGTAAGTTTTTCAAAAAAAAATTGGGAAACAACTCATCCTCAATTGATTTCCATGGTTCGCAGTATTTTCAATGATCTTAATATACATCCACTCATGAACCACACAAACCTAACACTAATACCCAAAGTGGACCCCCCATCGAATCCTTCTCAATTCAGATCCATATGACTCGTAACGTCACTTATAAAATCATTGCAAAAGTCCTAGTTAATCGAATTAGACCACTACTCCCTTTTTTGATAAGCCCTTGTCAAAGTGCCTTTGTACCACAAAGATGAATTCATGATAACATAGCAATTTTTAGAGAGCTATTTCACCATATAAAAACTTCAAGCCTCACCAAAGACCCGAAAATAGATCTTGTTAGAGCATAGCTCGGTTGAACCCACCAAGCGTTGGTATGTCAAGTTTGGTTGTCATATTTTAGTTAACCAAAACTCATTTAAAGAGTCGCTTGATTATTTACTAGATTCAACTTCATATAGGTTAGCCTGAAAGTATTAGGATATGAGACATTACAGGTATTACGTGAAGACTTGAATAATGTGAAAAAGTAAGGAGCTACAACGACGACATCATTCTTCCACTTGAGGTTAGTAATATTTGACTTGAACTGTTTCATTCCCTAAACATATCTTTCAAGTCATGCATATTGAAAACATAATTGCGAAGCTATGAATGATTATACTCTAGTTAGACGTGGTATTAAGGAATACAATACGAAGTATAACGCTTATCTTTTGAACTTCGTATATAAGACATCGACATAATCGTTTGAATGCTATTGTGATTATGTATGGGTATGAGGTGAAGATTTCATCCTAGGAAACAATGTTTTACATTCGTTTAAAGGAAGTACATTTATAAACTTGTTTTGTGAATCAAAAGGGAAATCACTAGGCTTATTGGTATTTGTTAGTCATTGCAAATCTTTTGAATTACCAATATGTGTGATTAGTATAACCGCTCATGACTTGCTTATGTTCTTGGTAAAAATATTCACAAGGCCTGACTTTTTTATTGGTATGACTTTTATTAGTGAAACCGATCTTAAGTAATCACCTGAGATGGTATGATCGATTTATTGTAATTGGTATGACCAACTCTAGTCATTGGGGAACCGATCCTAGTAAGAGGTGCAACCGATCACAAAAGGGGAATCGATCCTTGTAAGAGGTGCAGCAAGTTTCTAGTTATTGGGAACCGATCCTATGAACATGTGCAACACGTATTGAGTTATTGGGAACCGAGCCTATGGACATGTGCAACAAATACAAGTTAGATACCATATATATGTGGGAACCGATCCTAGTACCTAGTCAACCAAGTTTTGGTAACTAGCGTGAATAATTCTAGTACCTATATGGAGGTAGAACCGTGAAACCCATGTTTGGTGATTTGATAGGATAATCAATCACATAGTTCTTGGAAGTCAGATGAACCAATTCTAAACTCGTTTTGGAAGTGTGGCAAATCGGTTCCAATAATATGAAAGATGATTTACTAAGTAAAGATGTCGACATACTTTGAACATGTGCAGTAACGCTTATCTTTTATTGTTCAAAGATATTCCTTAATAGCTAAAGGAGAATCCCGGATCGAAAGAAATTGAAAATCTTTTAATTAAGGTTTTTAGTTTTATATGATTTTAATTTCCAGCAATTAAAATGCATATCTTTAGAAAATAAAAATTGGTAATGTACATTTACTAATTGGAGATTTTCTAATGAGATTTCGGTCAATATTTGGATAAAGCATTTCCAGAAATTATGGAAACCGAATTTGGAAATATATTGCATATCTTGAGAATATTTTCGGTTTTGAAAATTTCATGGTGTCCAAACTTCCTTGGTCTATAAATATTGAAGTTTGCATTTCGAGCAAACTAATCCTCAGAGCCAGCAAAACTACCTAGTTGTGTTGTTACTGGTGGAGCCGCCTATTCGGAGAGGAAAGTAACCTAATTAGGCGAAATCTCTTACGGCCGCTCGGTTTAAAAACTTCTTTGGGATTGAGAAGCTCTATTAGTATCGTTGGTGGGGAACTAGATAATTACGGTTTATTATTAGTTTTCGATTGATTTGATTGACTAACGGTTGTTGAACTTTGATTGCACCTAGTTTGTTTATGCTTGAGAATCTTCTCTTCTGATATAAGATTCACTCAAACTAGATCGAAGTTTCGACGGGGATCTTTAGACTATTTATAGATCTAAAGACGTCTTGTGATAATCCATTGTTAACTGCACTGCTTCTGTGTGTGATTGATCTCAAGAGATTCAAGTTGATTGTGTGCAGGTGTTTATTGAAGATCTAAGAAGATTTGAAGACGAAGAAGATTTCTGATTTGGGTTCATAATATTTGGTGTGCACAATACTTGTTTCGGCTGGAAAAGGATCCAACTATAATCGGTTTATCTTTGTGATAGATTTGTTTGATTAGTTGAGTAGATCGGCATAAATACAATTCTTTGTGATTCAAAGTATTGATTGCAAAATCTTGACAATTACTTTGGTAGTTGTTATTGGATAGATCTAAGGACCTGACAAAGGAGTTTATTGGGATAAACGGAAGATCCTTTTGTCGAGCTCATATCACTTGATTGAAAAGAGTTGTTACTGAACAAATTTGTTGTTCCTTTACTGTTTGGAATACGAACCAAAGGAATTGTTCCAAGTGTGTGACTTATTGCAAGTTGGTGGCGCAGGAATACATACTGAAATAGGTAAACTATAGGTTTAGTTGCTTGGTCTCAACTATAAGAAGTTGGTTTAGATTTTGTATAGAGGCTTAATCCTAAGAGTGTTCAATTTTGGACAAGGTCCCTGGGTTATTCTGCATTTTCGGTTTCCTCGTTAACAAAATCTTGATGTGTCATTTAATTTTATTTTTCGCAATTATAATTGTTGTTATTATAATTTAAGGTAAATTACACAAACGTTAATTCCTATTTACTTGATAGTAATCCTATTGTGTTTGGTTAAGTCCGAACCTTTTATCAAGTAAACATACTTCGTTGTTGTATTGTCTCGATCTTGTATCCATAGTCAATCACGCAAGATATCTTGTTGTCGTATTGTCTCGATCTCGTATCCATAGACGATCACACGTAGTGTGAACCGATTTGTTGTATTGTCTCGACTCAGTCCATAGACAAACACTTTCGGAGAAAGGAATTATAGGGGGAAAAGTTTTAGATTGAGGTATATTTGGGTACCCTCGTCTTTTCATCTCTAAAGCTGGATATCCATAAATCCTACGACAGCTTAGATTGGGGATTCATCAAAGCTGCTTTCTCCAAACTTGGATTTCCAACAATCTTTTTGTAGATTACATTATGATATGTGTCACAACTATTACATACTCGATCAACATAAATGGCACACGTCATGGATATATCAGCCCAATTAGAGGTATTAGACAAGGAGATCCACTATATATTCATAATTTGTGCGGAAATCCTGTCTACCAATCTGGAAAACCTTCAAAATCAAAATTTGGTTCGAGGACTTAACATTTCAAGAAAAGCAACATTGATTATTCATTTAATATATGTTAATGATCTTCTAATCACATATAAAGCTTCTGCTCAGAGTAATCTCCAACTCAAGAACCTACTTCACTCTTACGGCACTTCGGCAGGCCAGGTAATTAATGCTTCCAAATCAGTAATTATTCATCATTCGAGATTGGATCCGATTGAAATAAGTAATCTGCAACAATTTTTCGATATGTCGTCCACATCAAAACCCCCAATTTATCTTGGAGTCCAATTCAAACAAGGAAGAGCATCTAATCACACCTTTGCACCGCTCCTTCAAAGATAAGCTCGAAAAGCTAAAGGGTGGATGACAAAATGCCTGACTCCAGCTGGAAGAATTGTACTCATTAAAACCTCCCCAACCCCCACCTCAAACCACCTCATGCAAACACAAAATATACCCATCAATGTCTGATGAGTGCCAAATATTGCATATTTATACACCTTTTTATTGGCATTTTACTCATCTTTTGTGCTCAGAAATCAGATATTATCCCAGATTCTGTGTTTTCTTTGTTTTCAAGAATAAATATTTGTATTAATTAATTTTTTGTTTTTAGGTAGTAAATAAAGCTCGGAGAAATTGAGGAGCCAAAAGAGCAAAGAAGTGGAGTCGAGCGTCTATAGAGCAGAAAGCCAAAGCCCGCGCGCGAATCAGTTGCAACCCAACTTACAAGACATGGGCTTGAGCTACCCGCGACCCGGATCCGAGCCCGTTCACCCTGAGTCGTTGAGATTTCTATCTCCCACATCCAACGGTCGCTGCTTCCACGCGCATCGAAGATTGCTGCTCCCGCTCAACACCAAATCACCCCGATTCTCCCTCAGCCGTTCATATCATCTACTCCTCATCCGACGGTCGCTACAGCTGGCGCATCATCTCTCGCCACTCCTACTCCACACCGAATCAACCCATACCCCTACACCATCGACCATCACCCCATTTCCCATTTCACCTTCTCTTTCTTCACCCGACACAGCTTGCAGAGCTCCACCTCCCTCTTCTCCCGACCAAACCCTCTGCTCAGCCACCTTCTTCACTACCACCTCCATACCCTGACAGAACCAACCGCACCATTAATAGCCGCTCCATCACTCTGTCTCGAGATGTCTCTAACATAGCTTCTCCATACCCTAGAAGCTAGGTTAGAGACAACTAGAGCTAGGGTTTCACATCAAATCAATCAAGGGAGCTCTGAGACGAATTGACAAGAGCCAGAGCACGATTCAGAGACGTGGGTGAGAGAGGTTTACTTTTAATTTATATTTTGAATTAAATTAGGGTTTGAAATTGGCATGTATAAATAGAAGAGGTAGAGGATGTTTTTGGGTCATGCCTGGGCTAGTCAGAGCACCATTGTAGTTTAAATTATCTTAATTATGTTTTAATTCTATCAGCCAGGGTGTTTGATGAAACCCCTGTTCCTATGTTGAGTAACTCATATCAAAATTTATGTCTTGTTATGCTTAATTGAGATGAGTAATTGTATGTCAGTGTGAATCTAACAAACTTGTGATAGTTTGTCTTTGTAAGAAGACAAGCTATGCTAGGAGTAAGTTAGTGAAATCAGTTGAATTACCTTAGGAGTAATTAGTTAGCCAACAAACCAAATGAGCTTGTGATAGTTTGGCTGTGAAAAGACAAGCTATACTAGGAGTGAGTTAGGATAAGTTTGCTAAAGAATTCCTCCACCTGAGGCCTTCAAAGGGAGGTATAATACATGAATGGAGTGTGTTTTTCCTTAGCATAGGATTAAGAGGTGGATTCACCACCCTGGTGCTTTCTACATTGTCACTGCCTTAGTTTAGAGCCACATTTCAATCCAGTCGCATCGACAAACTACAAATTGTGTTACTTTGCTAGGAAATCAGTTTAAGTAAGCCTAGAGATCAACTATAGCACCACAAGTCTCTGTGGATCGACCCGTATTTGCTCAGTGCTGCATTGTAGACACCGTGCTCTTGCGGTTATCACAAGTAGGCTAAAATCAGACCATCTTCCCAGCCTACCAAGTTTTTGGCGCCGCTGCCGGGGAGTTGTGTCTCACTGGGGCTCTGCACAAATTAAAGCTCCTGCACATACCCAGAAAGCCCAACCACTGGGCTCTGCTCCTGCCATAAACTGGGCTGAAACCCAGTTACACTAAGCTTTGCACAAACTGAAAATCATTTGAACTGAGCTGTGCATTTGCACACAACCTGGGTTTTGCACAACCTTCAGCCCACATAAGCCACACTACTGGGTTGTGCACAAAACTTTCAGCCCACACCAACTGGGCTTTGCATAACAACTAGGTTTTGCACATAACCTGGGCCTTGCATTACTGCTGGGCTGGAACCCAGTTCCACTGGGCTGTACATTCCCAACAAACTGAAACCCACATAAACCAAACTAAGCCCACCTAAACCAAACATCAAACCATAGCCCACACAAACCAAACAAGCCCTCATAAACCAAATCCCACTATAAACCAAAACTGAGCCCACAACAACTGGACTTTGCATCATTTGGGCTTACCTTCCCTGTTTTGAAACATCATTGGTTATACATGATTTGATGTGTGTTATGCTTCTTTTTGAGTCCTATTTGAGTTGCTAGATCATGTCAGGATTTTGGTCTGCAACTGGGGATACAAGCAAATCCATTAGAGAGCTTGCTTACGGGCATGCTTCACAATATGAACTCCCCACATACCATAGTGATTTTAGGGAATATTATGAGCCTTCTCGTGGCCCCGACTTCACATACCCTAATCATTATGAGCACATGTATCATCCACCACAAAGGTTGAAAATGAACAACTTTCTCATACCCAGTCATCACTTTTAGATCAATTAGAAGCTCAAGTATCTCGCTTTAGAAAGGCAATTACATGAGCAACTGTCGAATCTAATCCCCTAGGCACTATGAAATGTATGCTTGTACCTTATGTGGTAGCTTAGACCACCCCCGCTCGAGAACTGCTACATTTTACATGAATTTAGGTAGTCTATGGAAAGCCATGATAACCATGCACACATGCATTATCCATCCCTTGTATGCAAAAACAATGATATACTTGGATACTTGGATGGAAAGCATTGCATGAGCATCCCTTCTCTAGTGAACCATATGCACAACCATACACTGAATATGAACCTAATCTAGAGGTAGATGAGTACACTGGAAATGCTACAATTTTGAATAGGGGAATGCATTTTTGTTATGATGATGATGATGATGATTATGATATGTTAGAAGAGCATGTGCATGCTGAAAATATGATGGAATCTTTTGGTTCAGAGACGTTAGGCGTCTCTTCTGTGAACCCTATGAATGATACTTCTTCTAACATTCATACATGTGATATTAACTCTGATCTTGGGTTTGTGAAATTCTTTAGTGAAAGTGAGCATGCTACACAACTTGTTTGTGACTTAGGAAAAGATGAATCTTCTGTTGACACTAATGTTCTTTTGGATCATGATATTATTGTTGTGTCTGATTCCCTGCCCATATCACAATATGTTGCCTGCTCTGATGATTATGACATGGTGATTGATGAATTATTCTATGCTGGTGAGCATGATTTACCCTCTTCTGACCTTAGGAAAGTATGTAATGGTGCAAATGATCTTATGCATGAAAACAACTTAGATGTACCTAATCTCTCTCCTGAGGCACAGATTGACACTCCTCCACCAAACCTAGGTGTAGTTTGTAACAAAATTGCAAAACCAACTTTTCTGAAAATGCATAACTTAGGCCTAGAGCTTTATGCTTCCCAAGTCCTCCTGGACTATTTTGCATCAAAGTATAACACTTTTAAGGAGCCACAGCTTGGAATGTGTATGTTCCGTCATATTAGCAAAACTCATTTTGAGTTAGACCTTTTGCATGATGTACCTTTTAAAATTGCAAGATTTTGTGCTCTCAAACACACCTGTTGACAAGTTTAGATTTGGGGGAAACTCATTCACATACACAGTCTTACTTGCACTCTCATATTATATTTGTGTAAGGCTATTGATGTTTGTACATATTTTCTATTGGGTTGATCCTCAACTCTTTAGATTGTTAGTATATGGTGAATTTTCATTGTATATAATCCAGTAGGACTTGTTCAATTTTTCTTTTTCTTGAATCGGTTGAGTCTTCTTGTACATATATTGTGCTAATCCGATATGATCTCCACTGAGAATGTTGGATTCTAGCCTTGACTAATGAAGCTCCAACCTTGCTCCCGCCGACATCCGGTAATCTCTTCCCTTTCTCTTCTCAAAGATAGTTCTCTTGGTATGTGACTGTTTAAATTTTTTCTATTTGTCGACACATTGAGGACAATGTTTGATTTAGGTTTGGGGTGCATTTGCATTTGCATATAGAGTTTTTAGTCTTTTTAATCTTTTATTTTCAAAAAAAAAAAAAAAAAAAATTAAAACTCTTTTTGTAAAACCCTCCAACCTTTAGAGATTTTAGAGTCACTAGCATGCTTCTAGCTATGTTTACATAGAAAGTCTAACCGAAATAACAGAATTTGGAAGTACTGGAGAACACAATCGGGCTTCTTAGTTGATTAGAGCGTTAAAGTTGGATTTAACCATACCGGGAGAGCGAATTAGGTGTCGTTTAGATATTCGGTAGTAGAATTGTGATCAACCATAGTGGAGACTACCCATTTTACATCAAGTGAGGCACCAACCTTCAATTTTTGCAACTTTCTAGAAAAAGTCGTTAGAGTGTGTGTCACCGTACGTCAATTCCGGTAGGAATGGTGAGCTACCCAACTTCGCACCAATTTCAAAGACTACTTTTGATCTCTTGAGTGCTATTTTTGTCAATCATGAGGGTGACGTTTAAAGATGAAAACTTCTTCTAAATACCGATTTGCAGTTAGCATCACTCTCTCCTCTCAATCAACACATTCATAGAAACACATCATCACAAGAAGCGGAGCAACATCGAATATTTGAGCAACATCATAGTCCAAGGTTTATGTGCAACAAAGAAAAGAAAATAGGATGAGAATTAATGAAGTTTGTGAAATCAAGACAATTGTGAAAAATTGAGTCTTATTGTTTTATTTTTATTTTCATTCCAAGTTAAAAAAAAAAAAAAAAAAAAAAAAAAAAAATTGTCAAGTTTTTGTAAAGTTCAGAAGTTCGTCATCAACATTTGAAGATCGAAGACCGAAGATTCAAGACGTTTCTATGAATGCTGAGAGAGTGATATTAATTGCCGATCGGGTGAGAAGGTAAGTGAGTACTCCCATCCTTACTAATGGTTGATTTCCTTTCTTAGAGATCATCGAAAAGATTCTTTTTGTCCACACTTCGTGGAGTCTCCGTAAATTATTTCGGAAGGTTATCCTTCTTACCTACAACGTGTGCGTGGATTTTCTTTATTCCCCGCTCGCACACATGAGAGACTAAAAAAGCGATCTTTTTGAGTGCAATTATCATAAAACCCTAATGGTGAGGCAGAAGTCGAGGCTTATGATCACAATCGAACCCGAATTCTTTCATATGCGTTCTTTGGTAGTTCTAACTTCTTGTTACTTGCATGCAGAAATTCTATGTCCTCATAGCTCCTTGGATGCTAGAGACTCTTTTACGCTCTGAAGTTGGAGAAGGTTTTGTGGGTACACCACTGTAAACCCTCACGAGACTACAACTCGTCCACTAGGGACACCTAGGGGTTTAAAGGCTTAGTGCATACGCTAAATGCATTCGAGAGACCAAATGACAAAGTGGTATAGTTAGGATTTCTTAATTTCTCGTTTCACTTGAGGACAAGTAAAATTCAGGTTTGGGGGTATTTGATGAGTGCCAAATATTGCATATTTATACACCTTTTTATTGGCATTTTACTCATCTTTTGTGCTCGTAAATCGATATTATCCCGCATTATGTGTTTTCTTTGTTTTCAAGAATAAATATTTGTATTAATTAATTTTGTGTTTTTAGGTAGTAAATAAAGCTCTGAGAAATTGAGGAGCCAAAAGAGCAAAGAAGTGGAGTCGAGCGTCTATAGAGCAGTAAAGCCAAAGCCCGCGCGCGAATCGCTTGCAACCCAACTTACAAGACATGGGCTTGAGCTACCGCGACCCGGATCCGAGCCCGTTCACCCCGAGTCGTTGAGATTTCTATCTCCCACATCCAACGGTCGCCGCTTCCACGCGCATCGAAGATTGTCGCTCCCGCTCAACACCAAATCACCCCGATTCTCCCTCACCCGCTCGTATCATCTACCTCATCCAACTGTCGCCATACCTGGCGCATCATCTCTCGCCACTCCTGCTCCACACCGAATCAACCCATACCCCTACACCATCGACCATCACCCCATTTCCCATTTCACCTTCTCTTTCTTCACCCGACACAGCTTGCAGAGCTCCACCTCCCTCTTCTCCCGATCAAACCTCTCGCTCACCACCTTCTTCACTACCACCTCCATACCCCCGACAGTAACCAACAAGCACCATTAACAAACCGCTCCATCACTGTCTCGAGATGTCTCTAACATAGCTTCTCCATACCCTAGAAGCTAGGTTAGAGACAACTAGAGCTAGGGTTTCACATCAAATCAATCAAGGGAGCTCTGAGACAAGTTGACAAGAGCCAGAGCACGATTCAGAGACGTGGGTGAGAGAGGTTTACTTTTAATTTATATTTTGAAGTAAATTAGGGTTTGAAATTGGCATGTATAAATAGAAGAGGTAGAGGATGTTTTTGGGTCATGCCTGGGCTAGCCAGAGCACCATTGTAGTTTAAATTATCTTAATTATGTTTTAATTCTATCAGCCAGGGTGTTTGATGAAACCCATGTTCCTATGTTGAGTAACTCATATCAAAATTTGTGTCTTGTTATGCTTAATTGAGATGAGTAATTGTATGGCATGGTGAATCTAACAAACTTGTGATAGTTTGTACTGTAAGAAGACAAGCTATGCTAGGAGTAAGTTAGTGAAATCAGTTGAATTACCTTAGGAGTAATTAGTTAGCCAACAAACCAAATGAGCTTGTGATAGTTTGTGCTGTGAAAAGACAAGCTATACTAGGAGTGAGTTAGGATAAGTTTGCTAAAGAATTCCTCCACCTGAGGCCTTCAAAGGGAGGTATAAGACATGAATGGAGTGTGTTTTGCCTTAGCATAGGATTAAGAGGTGGATTCACCACCCTGGTGCTTTCCACATTGTCACTGCCTTAGTTTAGAGCCACATTTCAATCCAGTCGCATCGACAAACTACAAATTGTGTTACTTTGCTAGGAAATCAGTTTAAGTAAGCCTAGAGATCAACTATAGCACCACAAGTCTCTGTGGATCGACCCGTATTTGCTCAGTGCTGCATTGTAGACACCGTGCTCTTGCGGTTATCACAAGTAGGCTAAAATCAGACCATCTTCCCAGCCTACCAATGTCCACAAATAAATAGACCGTATCACGAGGAATTTTTCTGGGGACATAATTCGTCAGTTAAAAAGCTTCATCCTACTAGTTGGGATAAAGTAACAAAACCAATATCTTAAGGAGGGCTATCCATAAGGAAAAGCAGTGATCATAACAAGGCACTTCTCATGAAAAGAATCTGGAATTTACATGAACAACCTAACTCCATTTGTGGAAGTCTATGCAGTGAAAAATATCTCAACCAGCAACCAATTCTACAGGGCATCGATACCATACCGTCTTCCTCCAGCGCTCAATGGAGACAATTATCATCACTCGTCCCTACCATGCAACAATTGATTTTTCATTGTATTGGAAATGGGTTATCAACACCGATAAAAGCCAACTGGATTCCACACTCCCCAAACTTAGATCCAGCTCAATGTTACCCTATCCGGTAAGTGGCTGATATCATTGATCCGATCTCTCATAACTGAAACCAGGAAAAATTAAACACCCTACCTTATCATACAACTCGGAAAATAATAAACATCCACCAACCCCAAGATAGCCCCTATGACAAAATAATCTGGCCCCATTTAAAATCTGGAAAATACACTACTTCATCGGGATACAAATGTCTAACCCAAGGTCAACCTACTCAAAAACCCCTCCCAGCTACAAAATTCTTGTGGACTTTACCGTGTCCACCAAAAATTTAGCTTTTCTTGTGGAAACCAATCAATGAGGGTTTACCAACATTCTCTCTCCTACATCACATCCATCTGACCAATTCCGACATTTGCCTCAGATGCAACGCTAATCAGGAATAAGCGACTCACCTGCTAATTCACTGCCCGACGACTGCATCTTAGAACACCTTATTCACTCAGCTATCAACCTTACCAAACTCCAACTATAACCCCACATGTCCTTTAACGCCGTAAACAACCATTTCCCAAATTCTACAACAATCAGCACTAGCATCTGTCATCTCTGATGTTTGCTTTCTATTCTGGACCTTATGGCTGGACAGGAATGAACTAATTTACTGCCAAAAGCAAACAACATCAGAAGAAATACTGGCTTGGCCGAAAAAACAACAACAAGAATATTTTGTGACAATAAAATCCTTACCTCCAGTGTTACCAGGAGATTCACCGGTTCTTAATCACTCAAGAAGTGCCAAAAGGATTTCGAAAATTTCGGTAGGTTGGTCCACACCAAACTTGAATTGGATTAAGATTAACACGGATGGGGTAGCCAGGGGGCAGATTGTACCAAGGAAAGAATCCTTCATGTATCTGTTGCAAGACGGATGATGGAGATCTGTTGCTAGACGGGCAAATTGTACCAAGGAAATAATACTTCTGGTATCTGGGATCTATGATCCAGAGTAATGGGGATGTAAGTGAGGACATTAGACACGGATCCCAGTCAGGGTGGGACAAATGGAGACTGGCAACGGGAGTCCTCTATGATCGTAAGGTCCCAGCTAAACTGAAAGGAAAATTCTACAAGACAGTAATTCGACCGGCGATGCTGTATGGAGCAGAATGTTGGGCGACTAGAGACTCGCACTTCAGAGAGCTTCATGTGACGAAAATGAGGATGTTAAGGTGGCTTGTGGGCATACAAAGTTTGATAAGATCAGAAATGAGTGTGTCCGTGGTAAACTTGGGGTAACACCAATGAAGGATATACTATCACAACACCGGCTACGTTGGTTCGGACATCTTCAACGAAGACCACTTGACGCCCTGGTTCGTGTAGGACGAATCACACGGCCGGAATGTAGAATGAAGCGTCTAGGACGACCGAAACTCACATGGGATGAACTGATTATATGGTATTTGACTGGCAGAGGCTTGGAGAGAGAGTTGGCGCATGACAGAACTGCGTGGTAAGCAGCGATCCACGTGAAAGAGGTATGTACACGAGGTACGTGAGTTGACCCTATTACTTTTGAATCTCTCTCCCTTTCCTCTTTTAGTAGAATTGTATGAACTGTGAACATGTAAACTACCATGGCATAATTGTGAATGGGGGACACCCCCAGTAGCTTTGCAGCTCGCAGGATTATGAAGGGACCCCCCCCCGGTAGCCCTGCAGCCGGGACATGGAGCATGTGGGTACATCACCTTAATGGTCGCGAACGCGTAATCCCATTGAAGTGATGACTACTGCCCCCTCTGTACCGAAAATGAACATGACACGGTATGTGTTAAGGATTACTCTTACCCCCGGGTAAGTTGCATCTAGGCCTGTAGGCAGCCGGTGTAAAAACTTCGCCGCATCTCTGGAGATAAGATCGTTTCGCGGTTTATCTCCGCCCGACCTGGTACTTGCTATTGGAAAAGGGCTCTGGTTTCCGGGGTAGCCAGGGGGCATCCAGGTTTCGCAGGTGCCGGTTTCATTTGCAGAGACTCCGAAGTGCGAACAATTACGGCTTTAGCCCAACCTGTAGGAATTACAACTGCCATAACTGCAGAAACTTGGGCTCTGCTATTGGCATCAAGAACAAAAACAGAAAGGCAATGGCCAAAAGTTCTTTTCGAGACAGACTCAGAAAACCTTCTGCTCTTCGTCACATCCTCTACTGATCCTCCTTGGCATATCTCAGGGATGATTGAAGAAATAAAGACTAGATTACGACAGATTCCGTAAGCCGCTATCCAACAAAACTACAGAGAAGGAAATCAAGTAGCGGATGGCTTGTCCAATCATGCGGCTGACGGAAGTCAAATGGGATATCTTTCGACCAAAATTTGGGACCAGACAATCCCAGTTTGTACTAGTCAAGTTATTTTCAATTACTATGTAGATACCACATACCCACGTCAAATTCAATAAAATACATGCTTAAAAAAAAATATATATATATATATATATTATCTTAGAATGGTATGGTCATGCTATTGGTCAAAGAGTCTATTTGACCAGAAGTCAACGTCTTCCCAAAACAATAATGCCAGCAAATTGTAGCAGGTGTAATTTATAAGAAAAAAATGGGTGGAAATATTGTATTCCACCTCCATAAGTATCTGTCAACATCCTACTTCAAAAGCATAGTGGCAGTAGGAATGAAAAAACATTAGCAAAATATTTGGTTTTCCATTTCCACCGTCTTTCCTTATTTCATTCTCCTCTCATTCTCACTAACTTTCAGCTTTCCGCTCACTTTCCGAAAATTCCGTAATCCTTACTCCGCCCTTAATTTAGCAAAAAGAAATTAAATTCAAAAACCAAACAAAAGATCATTTCTTCTAATTCCACAGAATTGCACTCCACTCATTCCTCTTCTTCAGAATTGCACTACACTCATTCTTCTTCAGAAAATCACTACACTCAATCACTCATTCTTAGTTAAGAAAAGAGATCAGTAGAAGAAAATGACTAGAAGAGTAGATGAAGAGTACGATTATCTATTCAAAGTAGTCCTCATTGGTGATTCAGGTGTTGGTAAATCAAATCTTCTTTCTCGATTCACTCGTAATGAATTCTGTTTAGAATCAAAATCTACCATTGGTGTTGAATTCGCTACTCGTACGCTTCAGGTATATATTCTTATATCATTCTTTCTCTCTAGATTTTTGAGTTTTTATATTCTGTTCAATAGATCTGTTGTGTAAACATTATTTACTGTTAAGATCTGAATAGAATTTTGGTATTTGGTTTCTCGATCTGCATAATTCATTCTATACTGTCAGCAAATGTTTTTCATATTTTGACTTCATGTATTCACATTCACATTGATTCTACTAAACTGTTAATGTGAGTAATTTTTAATCAAATTAATTACTGTAGATGATCTGAGAATATTCAATTGGTAAAAAAGAGTATGTTATAAGTTTTGATGATTTGAACTTTAGGTGGTGGGAATAATTTTAACTCAAGAACTTGTATTGTTGTCGGTCAACATGGCTCCACCCACATGTGGTGACAACTAAATTATTTGAACATGTCAACCGTCTTTAGGACCCCCCACTTGTAAGAAAAGGATGTCGATGGGGACGGAGTTACGCCGTTAGATGAGCTAGACAGACTAGACTTGATATACTGACAATTTCATACATGAAGGTTGAGAGTTGAGACCATTGAATTTGAATGACATGATTGACGTTAGATGACATTTTTTATATCCTGACATTTTTTTATACTTAGAGAAACTTGAGATCTAGAAGAAAATGCGCGTACTAGCATCATAAACTTTCTGTAATAAAACCTTCCATGTGACTGGTGAGGAGCTGGACAGCGGGGTGTTGAGACTAAGGAACTGTCAAATGTATTGAGACTGTTAGGTTGGCTGTTTAAAGTACTCAGGTGGGATCAACTGGGACCATCAACCATGTGTCCCAGGGTTAAGGACAGAATAATGCAAATAAGCTCAGATTTTGAGGCAAACCAGTCCTTCGTACTTGGTTACGGACTCTAGATTCATCTGTTTCTTTTTACCTTTCAATTGTCCAAGTCCTTAGTTATGGATCATATCTTAGATGTTTGTTTCTCCAGATAGGTATGTTTTTAGAAAACTAGATTTTGAATCTCAGCTCAGTTTGTTAGATCAGCTGTATTATTTGTGTTAAACCAACACAAATGAGTCAGTCAGTTGTAACATACTTCTGAAGCTTTACATTACGCATTGATAATTTTAGCTGTGTTTCAAATCCTGCATTCAATTGATCAGAAAGCTTCCTCTCTGTTGTGATTCAGGTTGAGGGGAAGACAATAAAAGCACAAGTATGGGATACTGCAGGCCAAGAAAGGTACAGAGCCATAACTAGTGCATACTACAGAGGGGCACTGGAGCCATTCTTGTCTATGACACAACTAAACCCACAACATTTGAGAACGTCACCCGTTGGCTAAAGGAGTTAAGGGAGCATGCTGATTCAAACATTGTCATAATGTTGATTGGAAACAAAACTGATCTTAAACACCTCCGTGCAGTTGCAACAGAAGATGCTCAAAGCTTTGCCGAGAAGGAAGGATTGTCATTCATTGAAACCTCGGCTCTTGAGGCAATAAATGTTGAAAAGGCCTTCCAAAATATATTAGGAGAAGTATACCGCAAAATTAGTAAGAAGTCGATTTCTTCCAAGGATTCTACAGCTACAAGTATAAAAGAAGGAAAAACCATCGACGTTTCAGATACATCAGATGTTATCCCTAGGAAAACATGTTGTTCTTCCTCGTAGAGAGGTAAGGATCTTCAGTGCTATTTAATTACTTATCAAGTTGGGTGAACAACGCTCACCACTATCTGGCCATCATACCTGGACCGATTGATGAAAGGAAGGTGTTGGCATCCATTCCCCACTTTTGAAATTCTGCACCGTCTTTTGGTAAATTGTGAATTTGTGCTTTGTTCATTTGTTATTTTTTCTTGGGTTTGTTTCCTCTTGGGATACTCGATTCCTTGACGAGGTATTTATGTTTTCGTCAATTTCCGAAATATTTTCTTTGTTAATTCATAAATCAGATCAAAGGAAAAACAGATTGCATTCAGTCCAGAAAATAGTCATTTTAAGCGTATGTAACTGGTATTGTTCTTCAAAGTCATCTTCCACTACAAGTGATTCAGTTCAATGCGTATCTAAGAACAGGAAATCTTATCTTCATATAACATAGAAAGGTCACTAACCTTGCATAATCAAGCTATGTTCAGCCCACCACAAGCGTTTGGTGTTAGTGGGGTTTATTGATCTTTCCAGATAAGCATATAATTGCAACACCGAATAGAAATCCACAATGGTTACATTTCAAGTTTAGATTCTAATCCAACATCCATACAAGAAAGCAAAAACAGTCATCTATCTAAGCTTCTTATCATCATCATATCACAGTGTTGGGAAAAGAAAATACAGAACACGGCTAGCTGCAACAATTACTTTTCTCCTGAATTGGCTGCCCCTTCATTTGAACAGTTGATCCCTTGTTGTCAGAAGTAGGTTGGTTTCCCATTCTGCAAGCAATGAAAGAGCAGAGATTAATTAATATTACAGCACATCCGTCTGAAAATCCAAAACGTAGAAATCATGGAGAGAAATAATGTGAAGGGCCAACAAGTGGAAATTTACTTTTTCTTAATCTCAGCAGCCATGGTTAGAAAAGCTTGCTCCACATTTGAGCCTTCTTTAGCACTAGTCTCAAGGAAAGGAATCCCAAGTGAGTCTGCAAACGCCTGTAGTTCATATGGAAAAAAAGAATCAACTCAAGATTTAAAAACTCGCATATAGATTAGAAAATGTACCGTACTGCTAGCTTTCATACTTGCCAACCTTTTCTCACCATGTAAAGAAAATGACACATGCATTATTTTTGTTTCTATTGGTTGGGAATCACACAAATATCATTTGGCAGTTGGCAATATAATTTCTAAAACATGCTCATCAATAATCCATTTTGTTTCATTTTCTAGATGCCTAACTAATGCGTATGACCCATACAGTTAAGTTAATCCAAGACGCAAATTCATGGGAAAAACAAGACTTATAAGAAAGAGCGAAAAGAACATCTGAAACTGGAAAGGATTTTATCTAAGTTTGATTTGGGTGGAAAATCTAGTTTTCATGTTGGCATAAGTACATTAATTCCCATTTAACATTTCCATTTATATCATAGGTGGTAAGGGAAGGATGGAGCTGGAGATTCACAACGACAGATGTTTCCACAGGATTCGTGTCATCCAAACAGAAGGCAAACATGGATGCTTAAAACATGAGTCTAACTTCCAAACACACCATAAAATAGATACCCATCAGTGATAGGAATAAGATTTCCACTTCTAATATGTTGCGACATGCCCAGAAGTAGTCAAGCTTGAGTTGCCATATTTCTAAATGGAAGTACCAAGGAAAAATGTATTAAAATATCACCATGAAAATAATCATAATCAGTAACCCAATAATTACCTTAGCGGTCTCTGTGTCTACGACCTTTTTATCAACCAAATCACTCTTATTACCAACAAGAAGCTTGCACACACTGTCATTTGCGTATCTATCAATTTCATTCAACCACTGCTTTACATTGTTGAAGCTCTCCATATCAGTAACATCATAGACAATCTGCACAATCCCAAGAGATTAGTATGCTTAACACAGCTACGAAATTGTTGGACACACATCTTTGCAAAAGAACATAAAACATGAACGTTTTCAACCTTGATTGTGTCAATACAAAATGGTACGCAAACAAGAAACTACATCCTGTACACAATAAAGTTGGATAATCCAACATTAAGCATGAAAGCAAAACACCATATGTTAAACACATCAACATTGGAGAAAGGTTTTACATTAAAGAATGAATAGTTTTTTTTAAGAAAAAGATAAAGTACATTCCTATGAAGTGTGGGTAGTACATCTGCGACGAAGAAGATAGACCAGAATGATTTAATGAAAGATACACTAACTTTTTATGACAAAATACATAAACCATATACTGATCCAACTTTTTCGTAAGATGAGACCACTGTTTTAAAAGATGCAGCAAATATGAGGGAGTGAAGGTTAAAATGAGCAAATATAATATATAAAAAACTGAAAATGTATAGACAGTAACAATATCTTACAATGATTCCATGTGCCCCTCGATAATAACTACTTGTTATAGTCCTGAATCGCTCCTGTCCTGCAGTATCCCACTAAAACACGCAAAGAGCAAATCGCAGTCAGAAATAACCTGATTAGACTTCAATGTAAATAATTCAAAGCTTTAATCTCTAATCAACAAATTTCTCTATAATTTCTGCCTAAATCATTACAACTTACAATCTGAAGCTTGACTGTTTTCCCATCCAGCTCCACAGTTCTAATTTTCTGGTTTCAACATCCAATACAATCATAAGTCGAATTAAGTAAATCAAAATTGCAAACAAGTAAATGCATGTAAAAAAGAGGAAGAGATAAACTAACAAAATCGACTCCGATCGTACTGATGTAACTATCAACATACGAATCATCCTGCAAAAAAAAGAAAAGAATAAGAAATAGTTTACTTCAATATAAGAACGACTTTATCTTTTCTTAGTCAGACTTTTTCAACAAAGAATGAAAAACAAACTTACAGCAAATCTGAGAAGCAGACATGATTTTCCAACAGATGAATCTCCAATTAAAAGAAGCTTGAATAGGTAATCACTGTTTCAAAACATCAAACAAAAAGAAACAGATGAAAATTATATAGGAGAAAGAATTATAAACGGAAAAGATTAGGGAGAAAAAAGTAGATGTTGAAATGAAAAGAGTTTGAATCTTACTATTCGTTGCTCATGATGGAAAATTTGGATGAGGAATGGAGGGATTTTGTTTGGGGTTACTTCTATTTTTAGGGTTTGAACGATGAAAGAAAAATAAGTCTCTCTCCTTTTACCTGTAAAGAAAAACACTGACCTTTTCACTTTAACGCGTGATATGGCTGTCACAACTTCTGTAAATACTGTACTTACACGATTATTATATTGAAAGATCGTCGAAGTCCCGTAGCTCAGTTGGTTAGAGCGTTGGTCTTATGAGCCGAAGGTCGCGGGTTCGAGCCCCGCCGGGACTATTTTTAAGATCATACTTTTCGGTCTGAGTTTTTGTTTTTATAAAGTCTGATGACATTTCAGCTGATCCACATTCTTTTTAACGGAAATTTTGGTTTTTTTTTTTTTTTTTTAAGATCATACTTTTCGGTCTGAGTTTTTGCTTTTATAAAGTCTGATGACATTTCAGCTGATCCACATTCTTTTTAACGGAAATTATGGTTTTTTTTTTTTTCTCGTAAAATCGATTTCGGAATTAGGAAACCTTACAAAAGTTTTTCAAAATCATCATACATTCTTGACTAACAATTCAACTCCTACAAACAATTTCAGAATACATTTTCTCTCTCCTCTTTTGAAAGAGAGAGAAAAGACCAAACATCATCAAAGGGAAAAAATCGGTGTATCACTGCCCAAAGCAATGATTGGAACAAATCCAATCCATTATTTGTAAGAACATGTAAAAAACATCAACCGGGGTTTTCAAAATAAAATTCCCCAATGCAATTGAGGTAACATTTTCTCAAGTAACAATAACAGTGTCTAAAGTAGCAGTAACAGTGTCTAAAGTAGCATAAGTTATCTGAATCGGTATTTAGTGGTCTGAAATAGGAAGAATTAGTTAGAATTGGCTTGGGAGATTTGTTAACAGTTGTAGTAGTGTAAGAACTTAATGATAATTTTGATCTAGTCGTTGATGTCTTTGTGTTGTTTTTTTTTCGTTTTAGAACCTATCTAAATATACTCTCTTATAAACAAATGGATGTCAGAAGACCAACCTTGAGCAAACTCTTCAGTAGTAGCTGGTAAAAGTTGAAACAACTCGTCGGAGCTTCTTTACCTGCCATAAAATTTCTTCATGAAGGACGGGTAACAAACCACTCGAAGTAGAGCATCACCAGACTTGCTACGAGAAACAATCAGTTTACAGACAACAACCCATAAAATCAAAGCAAAAGAAATTAAGGATCACAAGATCTAAATATGAAAAATTCAAATCAAACATTAAAACCTTAAAACTAGTATAAAGTACAAAAATAAGTGAAAACAGAAAATATGGAGATCTGCAATGATATGGTGAAGATGAATCCGATGCTAAAATTATTGATGTTGCTTCGTTTAAATCATGGATTAGGACTTAAGATGATGATGATATGCACTGGTTTCTTCTTTGAGAAAGATCACAACACATACTTGCACAATCAATCACAAAACCCGAGATGAACCCCCTAAAAAAAACGGTTATATGATCCAAACGGTGACTAATTCTAACAACCACAAAAGATGACTAAATTTGGAGAAAAAAACTTTAATGGTGATTGATCTACTCAGATCATCTCCAAAGGAGCCAATTTGGACAGGGAGGCGCTCAAGCAAATGGAGTTTTTGTTTATTTTCTTTTCTAAAGAGCGAAAGTTTTTATTGAATGCGAGATCGAGAAATTATAGTTTGGTCTTACTTTAAGTGGTCTCAAGTTATTGCTTTATTTTTTTTGTCTCTCTATGAAGAGAAATAAAACATAAAAAATTAATATCTCCTGATATGTTAGTTGAAAACTATTTTTTTATATATATATTGGAAAGCTCTCGACGAGATCTATACAACGAGTACCCACTGTATTATATTTCGAAACTTAAATCCTCACGGGTATTAGTAATGGTAGTTCATATTCAAGATTGAACTACCATATAAATGACAATTCATTCTAGTAGTTCATTTTGTAGGATCAACTATTATGGCATTTCATTTCCAGTAATTCATTTTGTAGAATGAACTCGTATGATAATTTATTTATTTTTGGCAGTTCATTTAGTATAAGGAACTCGTGTGGTAGTTCAATCTAGCATCATTTTGTAGAATGAACTCGTATGGTAGGTCATTTTAGCTAGATGTTTATTTTTAAAATGAAATTGTTAGAGCACTGCTCGGTCGAACTCGCAAGCGTTGTTATCTCAAGCTTGTTTGTCAAGTTTAGGTGATCAAAACTATAAGTCTTGATTTCTAGTCTACTTATAGCTATGTCTCGGATTAGGATAGAATGTGTAGTTGAGCTTTTAGACTTCACGGCGTTCATCGATTGAAGACGAAGATCTACTGAGGAGAGCTTGGAGGAACTTCATCAACAAAAGGTATTATCTATCACTCATAAGTCTATTCCATTCTATCTCCTAATAAGACTAAGTCGTATAAATATATAGACTTTTATATTATACACATTTGATATATCGAGCTGAGTTTAACTCGCTTATATATTTCTCCAAATATGTGTTAGAAGCTTTTTGCTTTAGCTACGTTCATCATATTCTTGACGAGTTTAGTTGGAAACAATTTATTTGTTGGAAACTACTCCCTCTGTTCCTAAATAATAGGCTAGTTTCTATAAATAAATGTTTCAAAAAATAGTTTTAATTGGGAAAGTCAAATGTTACTTTAGTTTGGACCACTTTTCTCTTAACTAAATGGACCATTTCACTTTACTTCAAAAGTCATGGGGACCATTTCACTTCACTTCTTTTATGACAAGTGTCATGAGGAACTTTCAATGATTAGTTCTCTTAATTTCATTAATTTTCTCTAAAAATAAAACCAGCCTATTAAAAAAGAACGGAGGGAGTAAATAATAAGTCAAAAGATGATCATGTGAAATTGCCTTGAAACATCTTACATGATTTGTGTGAATTTGATTAATATTTCGTATTGATCATTCGATCACTTGAAAATTACTTATAAGCTAAAAGTTTGTGTGAGACAGCTATTGTCGTCTTCTAAGGATGTTCAAATGATTGAAATGGGAGTGTAGAACAATTAAACATTGTCTGGATATAGCACAGTACGCATACCGGTATACAAACTGTTGTAGTATGATTCAGCTCCGGAAACCAAGTTTGCATACCAGTATGCGAACAGTTTTAATTGTTAAAGTCCGGGAACCAAGTTTGCATACCAGTATGCGAACGGTTCTACCTGAGTTAGGTCCGGGACGGCAATATGCATACCGGTTTACGAACTGTCGGACAAGACCAAAGTCCGGAACTATAGTTTGTGTACCCGTTTGCAAACTTAGTTGGTTAAGTTCTAAAATTGGTTAAGTATGTTTTCATAATCATGAACAAATACATTAATAAATTAAGAAATGCAATGTTTGCAAACCATGGCTTAATGTTCATGAATTGATTCTCATGAATCAATCCAATTTTACTTCAATTGTTTCTTATATACTTCTATGAGATATATACAATTGAAAAACTCTATGAGTAACACAATTAGATTCATTTGATTATCATTTGATATAGAAGTGTTAGATGAATATGGCTAATACAAAAGTGTTCATATGGCTAACTTCGGTTAACTGTTATTGAGCCAACTTAATATACACGTTTAGGTACGGTTATCCATATCTAAATGAAGGTATATTTCATTTGTGTACAAGCTAAGACCATATAACGGTGGAGAGATATTGATGCGTGTCGTAGGTGCAATCAAATTAATTCAAAATTTCCACTCAATTAAAAATAATATAATGGAAGTCAAGTTCGTTCCCACGAGGAGCAAGAGATCTTAGTTGTAAAAATTGTCACGAAAGGGGGGTGTAAAAAGCAAAAATAAAAATAAACAAAGCAATTAAAATCGAAAGTTGAAAGATGAAAACAATAAGAGAGAGAAGATCAAGGAATCCTTCTTCGTTACGAAACAATGAATCAAGTTATGTTCTATTCTACTTGTTATTAGTCACAAATTATCACCAACCGTAGGTAAAGCAACTAGCTCATGCTAAACCCCTAAATCCCTTATATCACCTGACACTAAGTTCTCGACTATCGGGATTCTAATCACCAAGCCACCTAGAATTAGCTCAACCTAGATGTAACTTGGCTCATGCATTAGGTTTTGTGAATTTCTTAGGTTGATATTAGTAGTTAGACTCTTAGCTCAAGGTCTACTTGCTAACGTTGTTTCTACACACAATTGCTCCACTAATCCCTCCGCAAGGTCTCGTGTTTGCTACTTATGTAAAGAGTCAAAGAACGATTACTTATCCCCTAACTTTCACTAGCTTTAGATCGAATTAACAAATTAATTTAGTTGGCCACCCAAACAATCTATCAATCAATCATGAATGTCTTTAAGATCACTCCTATTAGTAAAAACAAACGATAATTATGTGAAAAACTTCAAGATAGAATTTGAAAACAAAAACTCAAATCATGTTAAGAACTAGGAATTCATCCTCAATCAATAGAAAAATTAGCTACTCATGTTTTTGAAATTCACACAAATAATAATAATTAAAAGAAGAAGTTTCAAATTCACACAAGTAATTAAAAAGAAAAATCTTAGAAAAGCAAGCAAAAACACAAGTAATGTGTGTGTAGAGAGGTGTGTAGAAGTTGTAGAAAACTTCTCTATTTATAGGCTTCAATATTCTCCAAATCTTCTAAGGAATAGAATCCTTTTCCTTTTGCAATTCAATTTCCAATTCCAAGCTTTTCTCAACTCTTCCCCCTTCTCTTTCCAAATTTGAGTCCAATTCTCCATCCAATTCCTAGCCAAAGTCTTCACACCCATGAGAGAGGTCCATAGAAAATTCGGGAATTTTTGCTCACGGAAAATCGGGATTATGGCTCTAAATTAGCCAAAACGTCCCACGCCACCTGAAATTTCTCCGTCGAGAGAATATTCGATGGAATATTCCGTCCGGGTCCACCGTTAGGACTAACGGTCAAACGAGTCAACCGTCAGTCAACCGTTAGTCAACAGTCAAAAGGAAGAAGAAAGTCAGCCAATGAGTCAGCTGGTCTGACTGGCCTTAGTCGGCCGAAGTCACCGAGTCAACCTGAGTCGAACCGAGTCGCTGATCCACTACCCAAACCACTTTGCACAAAGCCAAAGTCTTGTGATGCACAATCCTTGTGCTTCACTCAATACCTTACTCGGCCATGATGGCTACTTCCTCACCGCATCTTCATCCCCTCAAAGCCATCACCTGCCTTGCAAGCCTTGCCACCGATGCACCACCCAATACCACCAACTCCGCCACTTCATTTCAACCACCGCACTGCTTCCTCGCCAATTCACAAACTCAAATCATCAAGACCACATTATCAAGTACCGCCACCTCCCCGTAACAACACATTCAACCCGCCATTTTCCATTCATCCAAGAAGATCAAGACACACCCACATATTTCAGCCTCCTAGCTCTCTTCTCAAAGCCAATTCCGCTTCTACAACTTCAATGCTCATAGCCCCGTAATAAACTCAACCCGAGCCATAGCTTCCTCAGAATCCTTGGCAACACACTTGCCTTTATTTCCTTTCACTTCCATGACCTCCTCCACCGAGTCTTGCTATTGCACCTAGCCCAACCCGTAGTCACACTTTCACTCCCCGCCAAGCCTCACATTGCCCTCAGATCCTCCCAACTCACCGCATTTCCCTTGTCACAAAGACAGCCCCATCAACACCTTCTTGCATCATCCGAGCCGCAACTTCAGAGCAAGACCAAACCCCATCACCGAGTCTCACTATCGCACAGCAACCTTCTCGCCTATCCTCATCCAACTTCTCCACCATTTCCTTAACATCAACAAGATGAACTCAACCCAATACAAAGATGGAGTTCAAACAACCAACACAAGCACTCTCCAAGATACAAAGACCAATTACTATCCATACCAAGACCATCTTGCTACCGATTTAAGTTTAAACCCCAATTTCATTTTCCAATCCCAACTTTCGCAATACAAATCACCACCGACCCAAAATTCCATCATTCCATAACCAGCAAATTTAACTCAAAATACACAAGAACCCTTTCTCCTTCATCGACCAAATTTAACGAACCCTAAATCAAACAACCACTTAACCCATCTCTTCTTAAAATGAATCCATTTCTTCCACATCGTGCTCAATTAATCTACCGATATATCAACAACTTCACCGACTTTCCCCAACGCCTTTAACACCACCTCAATCACCGGAATCTCAACCCTAAAACCATCATCGATTCTCACGGATTAGCAGACATGGCTGCTTTTCTTTCTCACAGATCGAAAACAGATCTTCTCTAACCGATTTCCCCATCGATCTCTCAAAGCAAAGAGCTCACTCTCGATCTCCGGCTCTTCAATTGCAACCACCACCACCATCAAATCTCTCATCTATGTAAAACCCATTTTCCAATTCGTGATAGCAACAATGAACTCTCCTTCCAATTAATCTCAATTTCTCGATCGATTTTGGTTTTCAACAACTTAAGCTATCGATTCCTCTTCGACAATCAGCACTGTGTCTGTTGTTTTCTTTTTTTGCTTACTCTCGTGTGGAAAAATGATTGAAGAGAGAAATAACTCTCCTCGATATAGGTTTAAGTTAAATGG
>JAJJWW010007168.1:0-115716 GCA_023531295.1 Papaver armeniacum
GGACCTAGTCCAGTTTTGAATACTCTCATAATTAAGCCACTATACAAAGACTACAACCAACTTCGTATAGTTGTGACCAGGTAAACTAACTCCAAGTTACTCAGTTCCTTAAGTATCCCTGCACCTAGTACCAATCTGGTCTACGCACGTGAATCCTAAGATAGAGTCCACTGTCTTAAGTTGCTTCACCCGCTGTGAAGACTTTTACCAATCAACTCATTGGATCGTATTCCGAAACAGTAAAGGACTAATCTGTTTCTGTATCTGCTCTATCAATCTCCCAGATCAACAAGTTAATCAGAGATGTATGTTAAGTTACAAAGTTTTTTCCATTTAATAAATATAAACTCCTTTATTATTTGTTAGATCAACCATGGTTAAGATTACCGAAATAGTCAAACCTTAGTTCACAATGTATCAAATTCGGTTCCTGAAGAGAAACACCAAATGATAGATCATCGATCTATACAACAAGCTATAAAAGTATATCAAATATAAACTGTTAGAGCATAGGTCGGTTGAACTCACCAAAAGTTGGTATGTCATATTTTAGTGTGTCAAAACTCATCTAATGTCGCTTGATTAAATACTAGATTCAACTTCATTTAGGTTAGACTAGAAAGTCTAGGAATATTGAGACATACAAGTATTACTCCGAAGACCTGAAGAATGTGAAGAAGTAGCGAACTATAACGACAACATCATCCTTCCACTTGAGGTTAGTAATATTGACTTGAACTGTTTCATTCCTAACGTATCTTTCAAGTCGTGCTATATTGAAAACATAACCGCGAAGCTGTATATACTGTATATATTGTATAATACTCTAGTGATGTGACATGGTCATAATTGTATGATCACAGTATTAGGGAATTAGACTGCGAAGTAGAACGCTTATCTTTTGAATTTCGTAGATGTGACATCAACATAATCTTGTATATATTGTTATGATTATGTGAATGGGTTATGGTGAAGATTTCATCCTAGGAAACAATATTTTACATTCGTTTAAAGGAATTACATCCATGAACTTGTTTTATGAATCGAAAGGAAATTATTAGGATTATTGGTCCGGTTATTCATTCCAAATATTTGGATGACCAATATGTGTGAGATGGTAGAACCGATCTTAACCTTGGTTATGTATCTTGGTATAACTAATCACAATGTCTGACTTATAATTTGGTATAACTAGTTTTTATTAATTGGTGTAACCGATCCTAAGTAATCACTATGTGATGGTATGATCGAAATTTATAATTGGTGTGACCGATCCTAGTAATTGGTGTGACCGATCACAGAGAATTGTGTAATCGATCCTTGTAATTGGTAACCGGTCCTGGTAACTAGTGTGACCGATCACAAGCAATACCATGGGAATATGGAACCGATCCTTGTAATTGGTGTAACCGATCCTAGTGACTGGTGTGACCGATCACAAGTATTTCCATAAGTAGGTATAACCGATCCTAGTGATTGGTAGAACCGATTGAACCCATGTATGTGATTTGGTATTTGATCAATCACATAATAGTCTTGGAATACAGGGAAACCAATTCTAAACTTGTTTGGAAGTGTGGTATGACCGATTCCAAGAATGTAAATCCATGTGAATATGAAATAAGGATTTACAGTGAAAAATATATCAACATACTTTGAACACGGACAATAACTCTTATCATTTATTGTTCAAAGATATTCCTTAGTACTCAAGGAGATCATGTGCCGAAATTAATTAAAAATCTTTTAATTAAGGTTGTTAGTTTTATATACATTAATTACCAGTAATTAATGTGTAGCTCTAGAAAATAAAAGTTAGTAAATGTGCATTTACTAACTGGAGATTTTCTATTGAGATATTTCGGAAATAATGGACAAGCATTTATTGGAATTAAGAAAACCGAATCTTGCTATTCATTGCATATCTTGAGAATATTTTCGGTTTTGGAAATTCCTTGGTGTCCAAACATCCTTGGTCTATAAATACCTAAGTTTTCATTTCTAGCAAACCATCCTATGAGACAAGCAAACTTCATTTCTTGTTATTTCTGGTGGAGCCGTCTATTCGGAGAGGAAAGTATCCTAATTAGGTGAAATCTCTTACGACCGCTCGTTTAAAGACTTATGTGGGATCAAGAAGCTCTGCGAGTACCGTTGGAGGGAAACTACATAATTACAGTGTTATTAGTTTTCGATTGATTTGATCGACTAACATTGTTGAAACTTTGATTGAACCTAGTTTGTTTATTCTTGAGAATCTTCCCTTCTGATATAAGATTCACTCAAACTAGATCGAAGTATCGACGGGATCTTTAGAACTGTTGTTATATCTAAAGACATCTTGTGATAATCAATTGATAACAGACTCCGTTCTGTGTGTGATTGATCACAAGAGATTCAAGTGGTGTTGAGCAGGTTTAATTGAAGATTAAAGAAGATTTGAAGACGAAGAAGATTTCTTATTGGTTTTCGTATCTTTGTGTGTGCACAAACCTTGATCGACTGGGATCCAACTAGAATCAGATTTATTCGATTTATTAGTTGCGTGAGATCGGCATTTCTTTATAGTTTCTCTTTGAGATCTATATTGATTGATTGCGAATCTAGACTTGACTATTTCGATAGTTAAAGTTAGATCGATCTAACCAGGCAAAGGAGCTTATTAGATTAAACAGAATAGCCTTTGCGTATGACTTAAGATATCTTTATCTTGAAAAGAATCTAAGAGTTGTTACCAAATAGAGTTTTTGTTCCTTTATTATTTGGAATACGATCCAAAGGAATTGTACCAGTGCGTGACTCATCGAAGTCGGAAGCCCAGGGATACTGAGGAAACTGAGTGAACTAGGGGTATTTGCTTGGTCTCAACTATACGAAGTTGGTTTAGATTTTGTATAGCGACTTAATTCTGAGAGTATTCAATTCTGGACTAGGTCCCGGGGTTTTTCCGCATTTGCAGTTTTCCTCGTTAAAAAAATCTTGTTGTGCCATTTACTTTACCTTTCCGCATTATAATTGTTTTATTATAATTAAAGTAAATTTCACTTTACGTAAACTCTTATTTACTTGATAGTGTTCATATAGAGTTTGGTTAAGTCCGAACATATTATCAAGTAATCACACTTTGGTTGTCGTATTATCTCGATCTTGTATCCATTGACAATCACACAAAGTGTGAATACCAAAGTTGTTGTATTGTCTCGACTTTGTCCATAGACGATCACACTTGGTAAGAGGACTTATAGGTTGAAACAAAAAGATTGTGGTGTATTTGGGTACCCTCGTCTTTTCATAAACAAGCTTTTCGGATCTCATTCAATCAAGTGTCCACGAAGTATAATCACAAAGATCTGAATACCAATAAAAAAAATGTTATAGTCTTCAAATCTCCGGTCTTTAAAGTACCTGCACAAACAACTTGATTCCCTTGTGATTGATCATGTACAGAACAGAGTATGTTAACAATGGATGATCACAAGTCCTATATTCAGATCTTGAATCAAAGACCAGATCTAAAATCATCGATCATTGATCTAGTTCGATTGACCTTATATCAGAATAAAAGGATCACAAAATAAACAACTAGGTGATATCAAGGTTCAACTATACCTTAGTCAATCAAATCAATAATAAAAAATAAATAATAATACGATTCTAGTTTCCCACCAACGGTACTAGTAGATGCTCCTTGATCCTTAAGAAGTCTTTAAATGAAGTGCATATATGAGATGTCACCTAATTATATTACTTTCATCTTGAGAGAGTATTAAGAGAATACTACTAGTGGGATTACTTCACACGAACTACAAAATGAAGTACGTGTATTACGGGATAAGTTTGTAAGAAGAACAAACTTTACTATTTATAATGATCAAGGTATTTTGGATACCGAGGAATTTTCAAATATGAAAATATCAAAAGATATGCAATAAATACCAATTTTCAGTTTTGTAAAAGATTCCAACTATCGTCCAACTAATATACTGAAATCTCTCATGGATGACAACCAAATATTAGCTAGCATACAAGTATACTTTACTAATATAATATTGTTAGAGCACTGCTCTGTCGAACTCGCAAGCGTTGCTATATCAAGCTTGTTTGTTAATGTTAGTGATCAAAACTATAAGTCTTGATTTCTAGTCTACTTATAGTGATGTCTCGGAATAGGATAGATTGTGTAGTTGAGCATTAGACTTCACGGCGTTCATTAATTGAAGACGAAGAACAACTATAAGGAGAGCTTGTGGAACTTCATCAACAAAAGGTATGTGGAGACTAAAACTCATCTATCACTTGGAAAGTCTATTTCTACTCTATCTCCTATATTGAGACAAAATTCGTATTACTATATAGTTATCAATTATGCACATTTGAGATTTAGAGCTGAGATTAACTCGCTTACATATTTCTCGAAATATGTGTTGGTAAGCTTTTGCTTCAACCAAGTTCATCTTATATTCTTGACAAAAGTCAAAAGATGATCATGTGAAAATCGTCGAGTAACATCTTACATGGTTTCTGTGATACAATCATTTGGTGTAGACTTGGAATGTTTCGTTATGATTATTTTAATAACTTGAAAATTTCTTTGATGCTAATAGTGTGTGAAAACGGCTATTGTCATCCTCTAAGAAAGTTTCAATGATTGAAATAGAGTTTAGAACTATTGGATTATGAACATAGTATGCATTTTTGCATGTATGTGATCCATGACCGGAACTAGAGTATGCATACCCGCATACGTACTTGTAGTTGTGAAATTCCGTGTACCAAGTACACATACCTGTACGCATACTTGCGTAAGGTATAGATCCGGGAATTTCTGCTGGGTTTTGGAAATGTACTAAGGTATGCGTACACTTTCGCATACTGGCGAACCCATACTCAGACCGGCTACTTAAGTATGCATACCCGTTTGCATACTTGAGTGGTTAAAGTTCTAAAATCGGTTTGTTCATGAACTAATACATTTATATATTAAGGAATGCATTCTTTGCAAACCGTGGCTATAATGTTCATGAAATGATTCGAGTGAATCAAACCGATTTTGCTTCGATTGTGTTCTTGTATACTTCTATGAGAATATGACAATTGAACAACTCCTTAAAATAGTTTCATTTGAGTCATTTGAACTAGTTATGGTTAAGATGAATAAGGTTAATATGAGATTGTTCATTTAGCTAACCTCGGTTAACTCTTTGTTGAGCCAAAGCATGGTGTACACGTTTAGGTACGATTATCGATGAGTGCCAAATATTGCATATTTCTACATCTATTTATTGGCATTTAACTCATCTTTTGTACTCAGAAATCAGATATTATCCCAGATTCTGTATTTTCTTTGTTTTCAAGAATAAATAATTGTACTAATTAATTTTGTGTTTTTAGGTAGTAAATAAAGCTCGGAGAAATTGAGGAGCCAAAAGAGCGAAAATTGGAGGCAAGCGTCTACATGGAGCAGTAAAAGCCAAAGCCCGCGCACACATCGTTGCAACTCAACAAGGAGCAACCCATTCACAAGACATGGGCTTGAGCTATCCAAGACCCGATCCATAGCCCGGATCCGAGTCCGTTCACCCTGAGCCGTTGAGATTGCTATCACCACATCCAATGGTCGCTCCGTCCTTCCCATCAACACCCGATGCTCCCGCTCAACACCAAAACAGCCCGATTCTCTCTGAGCCGTTGAGATCTCCATCTTATGCATCCGACGCTCGCTCCACCCTTCGCATCGTCTTCCCGCTACACCCGCTTCACAACAAATCCACCTACACCTATACCCTATCGACCAAATCATTTTTTTTCCATCTTCTCTTTCTTCTCCCCCGACACAAACTCAGAAACCCTTACCTTCTTCTCCTCCTCCCATACCAGTGCAGAGCCATCACCGCCATCACCACCATCTCCATCTCCTGTCGCCATCACCACTAGCTCCTACAGCCACCTTCTCCGCCACCCTCGTTCTAACCATCTCCATATTTAGCTTCTCCCATAACCTAGAAGCTAGGGTTGAGATGGTTGAAACTAGGGTTTTCTCAAACAACCCCCGCATGGTCGATTAGGAGGGGAAGTAAGGGAGGAAAGAGGTTTGGGTCATTATCTTATTGCTAATTCGAGTGTTTGTTTTGATATAAATAGATGTTCTTGAGGTGAGAGAAAACTAGCCTGTTTTTAGGGTTGGAAGTTCTGTAATTTAATTGGAATCTGTTTTTATTTGCATGATGTTCTAATTCACCCTGCTAGGGTGAAGATGAAACTATCTAATTCAATGTGAAAGTCATCAGAGTCTCAACTTATTCTTTTTATGAATATTGATTAGTGATATAACTAGTTAGTAAACTAAAATTACTTGTGATCAATGGTACTGTAAGAAGACCATTGATACTAGGAGTAATTAGGGAGAGTTAGCTAGATTATTTCCATCTGAAGCCTTCAAGGGAAGGCATGAGAACAAAGAGAGGCTTTGTATTACCGTAGCATATGTTTAGAGAGTAGAGTCAATCATCCTAGTGCTCTCACACCTTTGTTTACAACATATCTTACTCATTTTACTGCCTTAGATTAGAGTCACAATTCAACTCAGTCGTATCGACACAACAACAAAAATCAGTTCACCTTAGTGTTACATCTCTGTCACATTTCCTTGAAATCAGTTAGAGGAAGCTTTAGATCAACCTTTGCACATTCCATTTCTCTGTGGGATCGACCTGTGCTTGCCCTTGCCTCCAATAGGCCTGTGCACTTGCAGTAGACATAGTCGTAGGCATCTTTACAAGCCTACCAAGTTTTTGGCGCCGTTGCCGGGGAACTGGTAGTGTGCTGTTTGTTCTTTAGTGCTTATTCTCACTGTTTTTCAACCCATCCCTGTATATACTTGATTTGAATTGTTGCTTTTATCCCTGTGTAGTGTAGTTTAGTTAACTTTCTGTTATAAAATTTTGCATTTGGTGCATCCCAGTGCACCAAGCTATTCCATACTGTGCTCTATACTTCATCTTCATTATTCACCTGCATTGTTAGAATCACCCCTGTTATCTTCTATTGTTAGCTCTGTATCTTTGTAACATTGTTTTTCTCTCAGTCATTGATTTGCACATACTGTGTGACTTAGATTGTGAACCTGCTGCTGACTTCCTGTGGCTCAATTTTTAGCTTAGGCATAGTTCTGAATTCTGCCATAGCATTAGTGCTCTCTTGTTTTGACTTTGTAACTTTGGGAACTGAAATTGGTTGCTGAGTTAACAGGTACCTGTTGAGTAGCTGAAGCAAAACCAAGGAAGAGAAGGGGAGCAACAAAACCAATCTGTGGAATTGCCTAAACCCAGTTTTATACTGGTGGTAATGTATCTCAAACCTTGCATATCTGAATGAATGAATGATAGCATGCTTGTTTGTCTGAGTGAATGTTAGCTGTTAGCCCTGTACTTCAGCTAGCCTTACCAACTCTAGGAAACCTTGTCTGAGCCACCACTTGGAAAGCCAAGCTAGCTGCAAACTTCAGTGGAAGTCAACTGAGTGAGTTGACACCACAAAACCTCTTGAGCTAAGTTGCTCTGTGCACTTAGCATTTTCTTCTATGTTAATCACATCTGGGAGACTCGTGAACCGAAAGTTGTCGTTTTCACTTATTGAATCTTTGGACCTTGAATCTGTGAATGAACCTTGATATCTCTTTGAACCTTGTATTGCTCGAGCATAACCCATCCGCCTCGAGCTCCCCGAAGTTGTTGAGCCAACTGGTTGTCAGACCCATATCAACTGAGATTGTTGAGGTCAACTGAGTAAGTTGACTTCATTTGCCCTGGTGCCTTTGCATAAAAACTCTTGCTGAGTGAGTTGCAACCTGAACTAGCCATCTTTTCTTTGTGAAATCTTGGCCTCTACAAGGCTGTCTTTGTGACCATTAGCTTCCATTTGCCTTGAGCTCAACTCCGCCCCCGAAGCCGCCGAGTGTGAGCTACAACACGGATAGCCAAGTAAGCCGCAAGTTGTGTATAACAAGTACCCCCGTGGTAATGCATAATTGTGTATAACTTCCGAGAATTGAAATCTATTGACTTTGTTGGCACTCTGAGCATGTGTAAAATGCTAGCATTGTATATTTGCTGATTATTCTGTTAATGCTGTGAAGTTGTACACCTTGCAATTATCTTGAAATTGTGCTTCTGTTACTATTTACATCTGTGCACCTTGCTTTTGTGCATCTGTGCAACAAAATTCTGCAATTGGTGTGTGACCCTGTGGTGATTGAATGGGTTGTTGAGTGTCTAGGTTTGTATTAGCATCTCACTTGTATGCCACGCACTAACCCTGCACATGCTTCACCATTGAGTGAGCACAACCTTTCCCCGTGCACCTCACAGCTTTGTTGATTTTCTTGTGCACCTCGCCAACTGGGCAATTTGTCTTTGTGTCATTTTTCCGTGAGTTTGCTTTGCTCAAGACACATATCCAAGTTGTCTTTGTGTACAAGTTTTGCCCGAGCATAAACCAACCAACACAATCGTAGGTCGGGCTCGACAAAGGTCGTGCATCCGCAACAACTAGCCCGTGCACTTGTGTGAACTTCCAACCTAGGCTGAGCCGAGTTGCAAAAACTCAGTTATTTTGTGCACATAAGTAGTGGGCGCACACACCGAAGCCCAACCCCGTGCTCGACCATTTAGACTCGCAATCGGGCTAGAACCCGGTTTCACTAGGTTTCCCACAACTGGCCGTGCCTTTTCACCGGGTTGTGCATGTCACCCAACCACGGGCTCGCACACGCCTAAAGCCCACATAACCAAACATAACCTAACACAACCAAACCGAAACCCACCCACACACTGGGCCTTACAACATCAAAAAGCCATCTTTTGGGCTTGAATCTTGTATTGGTGGGTCATTTTTGAGTTTTTGCTTTTCTGTGTTGAACTTGATTGTATGTTAACATGCTAGATGCGCTAGCTAGGCTATGATTGTGTCTTTTAGAGACCAAACAAACCGACTAGTTAGAATCCGTCCAGGACGAAATCGTCAGCATACCCAGCTCTTCCACAGAAAGCCCAATTCCATCAGAAGCCCATCCGAATCAGAAACCATGGGTGATGAACTTAACCAACCCCGTAGTCTCAAGGACTACATGTACCCAACTAGGGCAAGCCAGCCCTCTTGCATCATTCTCATGCCGATGCTTGTCGGTTTGAACCGAAAGCAAGCACCATTCACATGTTACCCGTGTTTAGAGGGGTCGATGCTGAAAACCCCTACCATCACGTGAGAGATTTTGAGGATATTTGTGGGACCCTGCGTTTTAACCAAATGCCAGAAGAGTCCCTCAAATTGAGATTGTTTCCTTTTTCTCTGAAAGACAAAGCCAAGTCTTGGCTACATGCCCTACAACCATAGTCCATTAGAACCTGGGATGACCTCACAAAAGAGTTTTTCAAAAAGTTTTTCCCAAACCATAAGACGGCGACAATTCGCCAAAGTCTAAATGGTTTTGTGCAATTAGAAGACGAAACTCTAGCAAAGTACTTGGAGAGATTCAATGAATTACTACTCCAATGTCCCCACCATGGTTTTGAAAAATGGAGACTCGTGCAAATATTGTATGAGGGTCTAGATGTTAGAACCCGAACCACAGTCGAGTCAATGTGCAATGGTGCATTTATTGACAAAAGTGTTGATGACGCTTGGACTTTCTTAGTCGAAGTCGCTGAAAAGACTCAACAATGGGAGTCCATCCGTGAACCGATAAGGACTACCCCCGCAAAAAATGTTCATAGAATCGAGTCTGACTTTGAGGGAAATGCAAAAATGGCATCTTTGGCCCGGAGAATAGAAATGCTTGAATTGCAGAAAAATGTAAAACCTAATGCCCCTACTCTCCGTGACCAAATTGATATGGCCACTTGTGCCGCATGCCATAGTTCTGACCACTTAGTGGACAGCTGTCCAGACTTACATGCATTTCAAGAGTCCAAAAGTGAGCAAGCCAATGCATTGTACCATAGGCAAGAGAACAACCCGTATTCTAAAACCTACAACCTGGGGTGGAGGAATCACCCTAACTTCTCTTGGTCTAAAGGGCCAGTACAAGGGGGACCAACAAATAACAACCAAGGATACTCATATCCTAGAAACCCCCAAGTACAACCACACCCTCGCATTCGTAGAGAAAAAGACTAGCTTAGAAGATCGTGCCGGTCTGTTGATTCAAAATCTTTCACAACTTCAGAAAACTACCGACCAACGCTTCACAAGTCTAGAACTTAAAATGGGTCAAATCTGTGATGCATTGAATGAGAGAGAGAAAGGCAAACTCCCTAGTCAACCCCAACAAAATCCAAAGAATGTGTTTCAAGCGGGCTCCTCTACTCGCAATGAAACTTCACATAGTCATGCGAATGCCATCACCACTCTCCGTAGTGGTAGAATTGTTGAGAACCATGTAGGTGTACCACCGTCAAGCGAGTCTACATCGACTCACCAGTACACACAACACATGCAGAAAACATCTAATGTAGAGAAAGAATCTGAGCCTATTGATAAAACCAAAAGTCCTACCGATATAGATGTTTCTTTTCCAAGTCATGCACCTATTGCTCCATTCCCACAAAGGTTGGTGCAACAGAAGGGGGGTAACCAATACAATGAGATTTTGGAAATGTTCAAGAGAGTTAACATAAACATTCCATTTCTCGAAGCAATCAGACAAATACCCACCTATGCTAAGTTTTTGAAGGACTTGTGCACACAAAGCGAAAGCTTCATGTGCATAAGCATGCTTTTCTCACTGAGCAAGTGAGCTCCATAATCCAAAACTAGATTCCCACTAAGTTTAGAGACCCAGGTAGTCCAACAATTACATGCACCATAGGTGACCATGTGGTCGAAAAGGTGTTACTAGACTTAGGAGCCAGTGTGAATCTATTGCCATACTCCGTGTATGTGCAATTGGGCCTTGGGAGTCGAAGCCCACACCGTTACGCTACAGTTAGCGGACGTATCCGTGAGAATCCCCGTGGTATTGTCGAAGATGTGTTAATCAAGGTTGATAAATTTTTCTTTCCCGTAGACTTCATCGTCTTAGACACTCAACCCGTGCAAAACCCAAGTAATCACATTCCGGTGATTTTAGGACGTCCTTTCGGGCGACGTCCAATGCCATCATCAACCGTCGTAATGGAGTGTTGAAATTGTCTTTTGGTAACATGACCGTAGAGTCGAATGTTTTTAACACTAGTCAACAACCCATTGATTGTGATGATACTTGATTTGCATGAGATTAACATGATCGAGAGTCTGATCCAAGACTCTTTGCCCGACATTTTGTCAGTGGACCCTTTGCAAGCATGTTTAGATAACTTTGACTTAGATCTCTTCGAATCTAAGTACATTGGTGAAATTAACTCTTTGCTTGAATCTGTTCCACCCATGGATATTGCTAAATGGCAGAATGCAGTGGAACCCCTTCCACTCTCGATACCAAATCGCCCCACCTCTTGATACACCACCTAAGCTTGATTTGAAACCATTACCTGATACTTTGAAGTATGCATTCTTAGGTCCTTATGATACTTTACCTGTGATTATTGCATCATGTTTAGACACGGAACAGGAAAGTCAACTTTTAGAAGTACTTAAAGAGCATAAAGGAGCCTTAGGTTGGACCATCTCCGATCTTGTAGGATCATAATATCGCCACAACAACAAATCGCGAAAACAATGGATAACAACATTGCGAGTCAGTCGCAGAAGGTTAAATATAAATGACGCATTGGATGACGATAGGAGGATATGAAACCTGGCGAAAGTTAAGAAGTGTCGCGAGTACGAATGTTTGTACGTCTCGCGACACTTCGCAAGACATTTCCGAAAATAAAGGATAGCTTAGCTGTCATTCACTATGTACTACCCTATATAAAGGGATGAGTGGATCTGTCGTAGAAGAGGTCTTTGGGGGGGTTGAAGAGTAAGTCATTAGGAGAGAGAAACAGAGAGAATATTTGTAAGTTCTTAAGTGTAATTCCATTTTCCTGTGTAAAGATTCAAGAAAGTTATTAATAAACATTCATTCATAATTGTTCATCTATTATCTTTTGAATGGATTAGTTAAACAAAATATAGTGAGGGGTGTATTGTGGAATTTCCTGCAACTACATATTGGCGCTAGAAACAGGCTTTGAACAACATTAAAAGAAGAGAATTAACAAGAAAGAAATTTGAGATAATTTTCAAAGAATTTACCAAAAGAGAAATGGCTAGAAGAAGAAATGTACTTGAACAACCGGTGAGAAGAAGTGGAAGACTTGCTGGAGAAAGGAGAAATGAAAGAGGAGAATCGTCAAGGATGAATATGAGGAATGATGAAGAGAATCATGTCCAAGCTTTAATTCCACCGGTAGCAAATGAAACTGTGGATTACGATAGAGTAAGTATGCACACTTGGAGGACGGATTCTGAGGATGAAAGGGAAGAAGAGCAACAATTGGTAAACAATGGACAAGGAGAAGAAGATCAAAGAATGAATGGAGAAATGAATCCAGGAAATGAAGAACTCACAAAGGTTGGAAACATTGAGACAAACGATACATGAAGAGAGGCGACTAGAGGCAGAGGAACGAGCAAACTTGACAAGACAGAATCATGAATTAAGAATGGAAAATATAAGATTGCAAAATAGAAGATCGAGAAGCACTGCGAGATCGAGTTCAAGATCGACTAGGGAAGAAAGAAGGAGAGCTTTACCAACAGAAATTACAGAGGTAGAAAACCAACGGAAGCACAAAATCTCGGCTTAACATCATGAAAGAAGAGAGGACAGAAGATCGTTATATTCCCCATCCCGAGAATTTCCAAGATGAGCAGAATGAAGAAAATCGTGGAACTAGGCGATTTCGGGGGCCAAATGATCCAAATTGCTGAAGGAAGAGCAATACTGCATGGAAGAGAAGCATTGAGAAGGCAAAAAGAGATCGTGGACGACATTGAGAAACATTATGCTGAACAAGCACGCTTAGCCCGCGAGAGAGAGAGAGTAAGAGCAGAAGTGGAAAACCAAGAATTGGAAGAAGCAATCCGGCAAAATAATCACGACAACCGAGAGAGGAGGCGAGCACAAGATCGTGTCAATAGAAATACCAATGGAGAATACGAAAGGATGCAGAGGAGAGTTGATAGAGAACCCAGAAGAGAGAACAATAGATATAATGGTGTGCGAATTGATGAAAGAGACGAAGGAGAAAGTCGCAGAGAAAGGAGAGAAGAAAATAGTGGACAAGAAGATCAAAACAGCATGAACGCAGGAGGCGAGAGGCAAGAGCTAAAAAGACCAGCAGAATCAAATCCCGAGGAAAATGAGCAAATCTTGAAAGAACTAGCAGAAATGAGAAAATTGTTAAACAAAGAGGGAAGGAAGGAGGAAGAAGACAGTTGGATGAAGCCATCGCAGAAGCCGCGAAGACTCCTTTCACAATAGAAGTACAAATGGGAGGAATACCACCTAAATGCAATCCGCCTACATTAACCAACATTTTCGATGGAACAACCTCGTGCGATACAACACATCAAGGCTTATATGAGATGTATGTTACAAAGTGGGAGAATCATGATGCCATATTGTGCAAATACTTCGCATCAAGCTTAATTGGAGAAGCACTGAAATGGTTTGAAGGATTACCGAGAAACACAATCTCGTCATTCAACCATTTACAAACTATTTTCTTGGGAGCGTATATAAGTAACAATTCCACGCGACCAGGAATTGAAGATGTATTCGGATTGAAACAAAGAGTTGGCGAGAGTTTAAGACATTTGACAATGAGATGGAGGACAATGTGCAGTGAAATGGCCGGAAGGGTAGAGGAAAGATATCTCATTTTATCATTTGTAAATGCTTGTTCGCAACAAGTTTGTTATACATTCAAATATTCAATTAAAAATACGATTACGATGGCTGAGTCATGCGAGAACTCCAAGAAGAATACATTGCTTTGGAAGAAAGACAAAATGAAATGGAATCATACCCGGTTGCGAATACAAGTTCGAACGCTGCGAATGCAAGTTTATTACCAAAATTTTTAAATTCAGTGGCGACCACTTCGCAAGGGCAACCGGAAAAAAGAGTTGACGATGGACAGCAGAAAATAGTGGCAATGGGAAGCCGAGATCGGGGAGGAGTTTGATAGAGAAAGGAACTACTACAACCGCGGCAACAATAATAAAATTCAGAGATTAGATCATATGCAAGAAACTTATGGAGGACAAAGGCGTAATAACCATGGAAGGCCAAGAAATCGCAGAGTGGTATGGGAAGAGATCGTAATGCCACCACTAAATGCTAGTGTTGAGAAAATTTGGGAAGCTATACTTGTAATGGAGGACGTACCACCACCATGGAATGCGGGGAGTGAACCACCACCAAGTGATGTAAGTCATGAATATTGTTCTTACCATCGCTTTCATGGACATCTAACAAATGATTGCAGAAACATAAAGAGAATCATCCTCGAATGATTGATCGGGGAAATTGGCTCATTTTCTAAAAAATGAAGAGAAAGGGAAGCAAGTACTAACAACATCACCATCAAGTGCAAAGAACAGTTTCAAAGAAGGGAAAAGAAGCATTCGTAATAGAAGTGGGAACAAAGGCCAAAAATCTATTTTGCAACTCTATAGTTCATTCATATCGTACAATTGAAGATTTTCACGATAATGTGCTTAGTAGAGTATATGCAAGAGATTTTCATAACAAAGAAGTGATGAACTCAAGCGAGAAAGTCGCAATTGAAAGATTGGCAACTAAAAATTATTTCTTTCTCTCGACGACGAGATACCCAAAGGAAGAGAAGCACATGATAGCCCGTTGGTGGTGCGACTAGACATTAATCCAAGACCAGTTGATGGAGAAGATGACGAAGCGAGTAAAATTGTTGGGCAATCAATAGAATCCTAATCGACACTCGGTAGTTCGGTGAATATTCTGTTTTACCATACTTATAAGACCATGGGTGGAGAGGATGAAAATTTGATTCCTTCAACGTACAAAATCTACGGTTTTAATTCAAGACAAATAACAAACCTAAAGGAGAGGTTCACATGAGGATACCTTTACAAGGGTTATCACTGACATTTTATTTTGCGTGGTTGACGTGGAATCTCCTTATAACGCATTAATCGGCGACCATGGCTGCACGAAATCTTGGGAGTAGCATCAACATACCATCAATGCATAAAATTTCCCCATCCAAATGGTATTGGAATTATAAAGGGAGATTGGAAGGAAGGTCGAAATGTTATGAGGTTGACGAGAGAGTCGTGAAGAGAGAAATGCTAAAAGGAAAGGTTGGAAACAGAATATCAAAGATGAACAGAGAAAAAGAGAAGTCGATGGTGGATACTATAGAGATAAGAAATGAAGAAGCATCGCGAAGTGCCGCAAGAATAGGCGAATGTTACGATGCTGCAACGATAATTGGTTGTAGTTCATCGCGAAGTGCCGTGGAAACATCGAGAAGTGCCGCAGATGAATGCATGGAAGCAGGCGAACGTTACGATGGGAAGGAGTCCTTCAAGGATTGGGATAACGCTGAGGCAAAGAGTACAATGAACAAAAGGCATAAAAAGTAAGCTGAATGATCTGTGATAAGTAATCGACAAAGGTATATCAAAGGCAAGACTAAGAAGAAATGATACGTGAGAATTTTTTGAAAAGAAGATTGTACAAGAATCGAGGCAAAAATGAATGAACAACATTGTGCGATGTCTTCGCAAATTAAATATCAGACATCAATTAAATATGAATGATTGAATGATTTAACAACAATGAATGAATAAATGAATGGGACGAACCTTTATGGCGTACACCCTAGTTCGCGAATTACATTTCGTAAGAGGCAAATGTAAGACCTAAAGTGCGTCATATAAGGGGGTATCTCTTAACATGGCTCGTGGAAAAGGTTACACCGCCCCGGAACCCGGGTCATGCAGATTTGGGGCCCATGAAAGCCTATCCGGAGGAGATACCTTGGATTCCCAACTATATATGTAGGTTATACCCGGTTGGGCGACCGAGGGTCTCTTTCAAGGAGTCGCCGTATGATCAAGGCGCCGAGGTACACGGTTGAGTCAAGAGTGCGGGGAGCATGGAACTTCCTTACCACTCTTGACAAGTCTTGGCGCATGCTGCACTCGGCCCGAAGAAAACTCCACTTAGGGTGCAGCCTTGTAACCATAAACTCTATAGGTATAAGGGATAAGAGGCTGCGAAAACAATCGGTTGTTGTTAAGACCGGATGGGAGGAGCTAGCCTTGTATGGCCGATGTACGCCTCCTTGAAGGGGCAACCGGGAGGTGATAAGGGCGGCACCCTCCATTAGGGAGCCGAAAAGTGCCAAAGACGCAAATGTCACGAGGCTTTGTTTCCGCAAGGAAACTTAGGCTTGTCATATTTGTGCAAATGATCCGCAGAGGCAAAAATACTAACGCGAGGGTAAGACGAGATCAATGGGTCCTTACATGCAAGTGTAAAGACGTCCCCGCGATTTCGTCGCACGACGACAATGTCATGGGGCTTTACTTTCGCAAGAGAATTTAGGCCTGTCATATTGTCGCAAGCCAAATATCCCTGCAGAGGCAAAAATACTTGAATAATGATAAGACAAGGTCAATGGGTTTTTACATGCAAGTGTAAAGACGTCCCGCGATCTTGTCGCAATAAAGGGTGGCAGAGTAAGACCTTTACTTAGGAAGGTCAAGCTTAGAAGTCCACCAAAAATGATAAGGCGAGACCAAAAATCTCTTCTTTAATGAAAGTTCTTGCGATTTCATCGCAATTATAAATTTAAACATCATTCCCGATCGAAGAAGAAAGTGCAAAATCTCGTAAATTTCATTCTTTCATCCGAAGATGCATAATGAGGCAAATATGGGGAGGGAAAAGATGAAATATTGTTATCCATCTTCCAATGAAAGAGTTATACATTAATAATGTTAGCCAACTATATTACAAGGGAAAAACTGCCAAGAAAGGGGAATGAAGATGGAATTTACGGACAACAAACCCAAGAAGTTTACAAAAACACACGTAAATGCACTGAGATATTACACGCAAATAAAGAAACAAAAAGAATTATCTCTTTGGCGATTCTTCTCCTCTATCTCGATCCTTCAATTCTATTATTCTCGCCGCCGTAATTTTCTTCTTCACGGCTTCACTATCGTAAATGTCCGAGACAGGAAAATTCTCAGAACTTCTTCGGAAAGCCAAGGATATGAAGAAAGAGGGATTTTATGATCTTTACAAACATACTCCATGGCTTCATTATGAAAACGAACGGCATCATTATTAAAATTCGCCACCGTAGTTTGAAACCGATTCTTCAACTTGGAATATTTATTCTCGAAGGTTGAGATTCTTTGCGAGCATGTGCTTTCTCGATTCAAGTTCTTCAATCCTTGCTTGAAATCTTTTTCGGACTGCAAGTAGACAACGATAAGTTAACAACTCAACAAAGAATATTACAGAGGTAAGAAACAGGAAGGTATAATAAGTAACCTTCTCTGTCAGATATTATATCTTTAACCAAGGAAGTGTGCTCGGTATGAAGACTAACATCAACACCTAAATTATTCCTGGCATTATCTAAGATTTTCGCGGCCCAAGCGAATTCATCATCATTATTTATAATAAGAAGTGAACGAATTTGGTTTTCTCGCTCAGTAAGTAAGGAATTCTGACGAAGCAAGTCATCTCGCTCCATTTGCACTTCGAGAAGGGACTTTTGAAATGTTGCTAATGCCTGGGCACCATTATTAGCAATGCGATCTTTGTCATCTATATGATCACTAATTTTCTTCCTTAAAATTTTGGTTTCCTCATGAGACTCGAGGTACATTTGTTTAAACTGGTTGGCTGTAGTTAAACTAGATCTGTGCTCAATTTCTAAGAGGCGGTACTTGGTTTGGAGTTCATTTAATGAAAGAGTATTAATTCTGCTCGAAGAACTACTTAAAGAGTTGTTGAGATGAGCGAGAAGAGTATCATTATCCATAGGCTCAGGAAATGAATGGAGAAGAATAGCTTCTTCGGAGAGGTTATATACATCTGCGAAAGTAATAAGTCAGGTAGCAACAGGAAATTGATAAAATAAAATAATAAGAGGGAAAATTTTTTTATACCATAAAGTTGCTGATTAGCATTCTGGAGAGTGGTAACTTTGTCTTTCTGGGCAGAAAACTCAGTCTCCAATTGTTGGATCTTTTCGCGATATCTCGCAGACTCAACTTCTAATTCTTTGATCCTTGTGCAAGATTGGGTATTCTTCTTCAATTGAATGTTATACCTCCTCTCAAGATCTGAGGCAACCACAAAAGAAGTTTTTCCAGCCTGCGAAGAAAGATAAAAAGGCTATTAAGATATAAATTAAAAAATGAAGTTGGAAGGGAAACATAAGGTCGAACATACCAACGAATTAAGTGCATTTAAGAAGCTAGGGGATACAGATCTAGAAACTCCTTTGAAAGAGTCATTGCCATCCAAAGAGTGTAGCATTGCATACAGTGGCGAGGCTCTCGCATATAGAAGTCAGGTGAGTATCTCCAATTCCTTGAAGAGAATCCGAGAAGATGCTGAACAATTGATCCATAGGAGAATTGGCTGATTGAATTTCATTTTGGAAAGTTGAATCCAAAACATTATCATTATCATCTTCATCGGAAGACTCAGAACTTGAGCTAAGATGAGAGGAAGGCTGAGCTTTTCGCTTCTTAGATGGTGGAGCAGAAGACTTATCCTTGCGTGCATTGGCTTTAGTTTTGCCTTTAACCTTCGCAGCTATCGTTTCCTTGGCGTCAACCTTCGCATACAAATGAAGATAAGAAATAGAGGCAACAATATTGTTAAGTAATACAAAAGGATATTTCTTACTTCATCCGTAAGCGATCGAAGTATTGCCAAGGTGCTTGCCAGGTGGATTTGCCTTGTAACTTTTCCTCGGTTTGGCAACTGGAAAATTTACAAACTCAATGAATACAAGAGGAAAGAGGGATTGCAAAAGCAAACTATGGAGACATACCTCTTTCGTCTCCTCGGGCCACTTAAATTCCCAAGGATGATAGCCTCGCGAGATTTGCAGTGGAGTACATGCGAACCTCGCTATGTAAGGTCCACTTAAGAGCAAAGGAACAACCCACCACCTCTCATCTTTAGAGTGGCGAGGAGTAGTGTTCTTACCCGAATGCCGTCGATATCTTGCATAAGTAATTTATCCTCGGGGATATTATCTTTTCTCTTCAACCGAGCGCCCAATGAGATTTCTTATTTCTCATGCCTATTACTTCATAATTTTCAAAGAAGTTTTCCACAAGTTGTATTTCTCAGGGATTATTTCTAAATTTACATATTCGGGATCTCTCGGCACTGTTAGGGTATAGAGATCCTTTGCCAAGCACCACGACCGGCAAACTCGAGCATTAGGAGGATACAATCGCCGCATAGTTGATAGACAAATTTCGCGAGAAGTTCGGATGGGAAAGGATTTCATAAAAGAGTGGCATCTCGGGATCATATAAAGGAATGGGAAGTCCTGCGAGAAGTTGACCTAGCGAAACAATAATCTTATGATCATCACATTGATGATCAGAAAAAAGCTTGGCAGTGAGTATAGATGAACCTTTTTGATTAGGAATGATAGAAAGGGTGAAACCTTGATCTTGCAACTTTTCTGAGTCTCAATAAAGCGAGGTTTGTACATACGACTAAGTGAAGCCATTATCAATATGGGAATGGATAAAGAATCAAAGATTAAGATATGATAAAAAAGATTGAAGATTTGCAGTAATAGAAGCGCAATTTGCGGAAGAAGAAGATAAAAGAAAAATTGCAGAGAGAAGACGAAAGAGGAGAAGAGAAAGATATGAAAAATATATAGAGAGAAACATCCTCGGGGAAACGAGAGCATTTAATGTGAGAAGGGACGTGAATGGTTAAGAATAAACGATTGGAAGAAACGTGTCAGGAATAGAATAGAGGAGTAGACATCTGTAATAAAGTCCGTATGAAAAGAAGGAACTGAAACAAGTACAAATAAACAGTTGCGGCGGCTCAAAAATATTGATTCTCATGACATTCTCTCCTTCGCAGAGAAGACATGAGAAGAGGCATGATGTAGGATCATAATATCGCCACAACAACAAATCGCGAAGACAACGGATAACAACATTGCGAGTCAGTCGCAGAAGGTTAAATATAAATGACGCATTGGATGACGATAGGAGGATATGAAACCTGGCGAAAGTTAAGAAGTGTCGCGAGTACGAATGTTTGTACGTCTCGCGACACTTCGCAAGACATTTCCGAAAATAAAGGATAGCTTAGCTGTCATTCACTATGTACTACCCTATATAAAGGGATGAGTGGATCTGTCGTAGGAGAGGTCTTTGGGGTTGAAGAGTAAGTCATGAGGAGAGAGAAACAGAGAGAATATTTGTAAGTTCTTAAGTGTAATTCCATTTTCCTGTGTAAAGATTCAAGAAAGTTATTAATAAACATTCATTCATAATTGTTCATCTATTATCTTTTGAATGGATTAGTTAAACAAAATATAGTGAGGGGTGTATTGTGGGATTTCCTGCAACTACAGATCTTAAGGGTATAAGTCCCACAATTTGCATGCATCACATAAACCTTGAGGAGAACACTAAACCATCTAGGGAAATGCAAAGGAGACTTAACCCCAACATGAGAGATGTTGTCAAGGGTGAGATTCTGAAACGGCTTGATGCGGGTATCATTTACCCGGTTCCTGATAACCAGTGGGTCAGTCCTATTCAGGTAGTACCCAAAAAGTCTGGCATTACTGTAGTTCAAAATGAGAAGAATGAACTTGTTCCCACCCGTGTGACCACAGGGTGGCGAGTCTGCATTGATTATAGAAAACTGAACACAAGAACCAAGAAAGACCATTTTCCCCTTCCTTCATTGACCAAATGCTGGAAAGGTTAGAAAAACATAGTCACCTCTGCTTCTTAGATGGCTATTCGCTACAACCAAATCCACATAGCACCCGAAGATCAACAAAAGACCACATTTACATGTCCTTATGGAACATTTGCTTATCGTCGTATGCCTTTTGGGTTGTGCAATGCACCCGCTACTTTCCAACGTTGCATGATGAGCATATTTTCCGACATGGTAGATAAGTTTCTTGAAATTTTCATGGATAATTTTTCTGTGTTTGGGTCTTCTTTTGATGAGTGTTTACATTACCTCACTTGTGTCGATTAGGTGTAAGGAAAAGAATTTGGTCTTGAATTGGGAAAAATGTCATTTCATGGTTAACTCGAGGCATTGTTCTAGGGCATATCATCTCGGAAAAAGGCATAGAAGTATACAAAGCCAAGGTAGACCTCATTCAACACTTGCCTCAACCTCGTTCGCGAGGGACATCGATCATTCTTAGGCCATGCGGGTTTTTACCGCCCGATTCATCAAAGACTTTAGTAAAATTTCACGACCTTTGTGCAATCTTCTTACAAAAGATGTTGCATTTGTCTTTGATGATGCTTGTAAGGAAGCATGGGAGCAAATCGAAGGCTCTCCTTACATCTCGCCCCTATAGTCGAGACCACCGACTGGACATTACCATTTGAGATTATGTGTGATGCGTCGACTATCTTTGTAGGAGCTGTTTTGGGCCAGCGAGTAGACAAACTTCCTTATGTGATCTACTATGCTAGTAAAACACTTAATGATGCTCAATTGAATTATTCCACTACTGAGAAAGAGTTGCTAGCTGTTGTGTTTGCATTAGATAAGTTTAGATCTTATTTGATAGGATCTAAGGTCATCATTTATTCTGATCATGCTGCATTGAGATATCTTTTGTCGAAAAAAGATGCTAAGGCTCGTCTAATTCGATGGATACTCTTGCTACAAGAGTTTAACCTCGAAATTCGAGATAAGAAGGGGTCGAGAAAATGTTGTCGCCGATCACTTGTCTAGGTTGAATGTTGAATCACGATGAATCTGTGCTAATTAGGGAATCATTCCCACGATGAGCAATTGATGCTTTTGTGTACGAAATACCATGGTTTCTTGATATTGTGAACTACCTTGCTACGGGTAGAATGCCCTTGCATTGGTCTAAACAAGACCGTTCTAAGTTCTTGGCTGAAGTTAAACATTTCCTTTGGGATGACCCATATCTGTTTAAGTACCGCCAAGACCAAATCATTAGGAGATGTGTCCCCAATTCGAACAAAGGGACGTCATCTCTTTCTCGTCATGACCATGCATGTGGAGGCCACTTTAGTGCCAAGAAAACTCACGCAAAGATCTTCCAAAGCGGTTTCTATTGGCCAACACCGTTTAAGGATTGCCATGCATTCTGTGTTGTTTGTGACCGATGCCGAAACTAGGAAGTATATCTAGGAGAAACATGATGCCCTTACAACCCATTTTGATTGTTGAGCTGTTTGATGTTTGGGGCATTGATTTCATGGGTCCATTTCCGAACTCTGAAGGTAAGTTATACATTCTTGTTGTTGTTGATTATGTCTCCAAGTGGGTAGAGGCCATTGCATCCAAAACCAACGACCATAAAGTTGTTCTTTCTTTTCTTAAGGAGAACATTTTCTCCCGTTTTGGAACCCCGAGAGCGATAATCAGTGATGAAGGTAGTCATTTCTGCAATAGACCCTTTGAATCACTAGTGCGCAAGTATGGAATCACTCACAAGGTCGCAACACCTTACCATCCTCAAACCAGTGGCCAAGTAGAAGTTTCTAATAGGGAAATTAAGCATATTCTTGAGAAGACCGTCAATCCTTCTAGGAAAGATTGGTCTTTGCGCTTAAATGATGCTTTATGGGCCTATAGGACTGCCTACAAGACTCCCATTGGAATGTCGCCTTACAGACTTGTGTACGGAAAAGCATGTCATCTACCTGTTGAGTTAGAACACCGTGCATTTTGGGCTGTGAAGAAACTAAATTTTGATCTTGATAAAGCTGGTACCCGTAGGAAACTTCAACTCAATGAGTTAGAAGAATTGAGAAATGATGCATATGATAGTGCCAAAACGTACAAACATAGGATGAAGGTGTTTCACGACAAGCGCATTCTGCGTAAGTCTTTCACCCCAGGTCAAAAAGTTTTATTGTACAACACTAGGTTGCATTTGTTTCCAGGGAAGTTACGTTCTAGATGGTCCAGGACCATTCTTGGTACGTACCGTTTTTCCCCATGGAGCTGTAGAAGTTGAAAACCCAAAGAACCAAGAACATCTTCAAAGTCAATGGTCGAGATCGAAACCATTTCTGGAGCATCTTCCACCAGAAGTTGAGACCGTCGACTTGGAAAACCCCATCTACGTGGACTGATCTAGTTCACTTGTGTACATACATATGGACTAAAAATCCATCCTCTTTCCCTTTTTCTTTTTCTTTTTGCATAATTTTTATGTGTGCTAACCAAACTTTTTGTCTTGCCCTTGGGTGTTTGCTTTCAAAGCATTCATCCTCCCTTGGTTTAGCAACACTCTTGTACATCCGGTAATCTCTTCCCTTTTCTTTACTCAACATAGTTCTCTGGGTATGTGATTTGTTTAAAATTTTATCATCTCGTTGACACATTGAGGACAATGTTTGATTTAGGTTTGGGGGTGCATTTGCATGTAGAGTTTTTAGTCTTTGTTAAAAAAAAAAAAAAAAAAAAACTCTTTGTAAATATGTATATAAAAACCTCCAACTTTTAGAGATTTTAGAGTCACTAGCATGCTTCTAGCTATGTTTACATAGAGAGTCTGACCGAAATAACAGAACTTGGAAGTACCGAGGAACACAATCAGGTTTCTTAGTTGATTAGAGCGTTAAAGTTGGATTTAACCATACCGGAGGGCGAATTAGGTGCTGTTTAGATATTCGGTAGTAGAATTGTGATCACCCATAGTGGAGACTACCCATTTTACATCAAGCGAGGCACCAACCTTCAGTTTTTGTGACTTTTTAAAAAAATCTGTTAGAGTGTGTGTCACCGTACGTCAATTCCGGGTAGGAATGGTGAGCTACCCAACTTCGCACCACTTTCAAAGACTATTTTTGATCTCTTGAGTGCTAATTCCGTCAATCATGAGGGTGACGTTTAAAGATGAAAACTCCTTCTAAATATCGATTTGCAGTTAGCATCACTCTCTCTCCCTCTCAACAACATCAACACATTCATAGAAACACATCGTCGTCAGCAAGCGGAGCACCATTAGAATATTTGAAGAAAAGTTGAAATAGTCCAAGGTTTATGTGCAACAAAGAAAAGAAAAAAGGATGAGAATTAGTGAAGTTTATGAAATCAAGACAATACAAGTTTTATTGTATTATTGTTATTTTCATTTCATGTATGATTCAAAAAAAAAAAAAAAAAAAAAATGTTTGTCAAGTTTTTGTGAAGTTCAGAAGTTCATCATCAGCTATTGACGACCGAAGACCGAAGATTGAAGACGTTTCTATGAATGCTGAGAGAGAGTGATATTAATTGCCGATCGGGTGAGAAGGTAAGTGAGTATTCCCATCCTTGCTAATGGTTGATTTCCTTTCTTAGAGATCAATGAAAAAGTTCTTTTGTCCACACCTTTGTGGAGTCTCCGAAATTATTTCGGAAGGTTATCCTTCTTACTTACAACGTGTGTGGGATTTCTCTCTTTATTCCCGCCCGCACACATGAGAGACTAAAAAGCGGTCTTTTTGAGTGCAATTATCATAAAACCCTAATGGTGAGGCAGGAAGTCGAGGCTTATGATCACAAATCGAATCCGAATTCTTTCATATGATATGGTTATTTCTCGCTCAAAGACTTAAGGATGAGAATGCGTTCTTTGGTAGTTCTAACTTCTTGTTACTAGCATGCGAAACTCTATGTCCTCATAGCTCCTTGGATGCTTGAGACTCTTTTACACTCGAAGTTGGAGAAGGTTTTGTGGGTACACCTCTCGGTAAACCCTCACGAGACTACAACTCGTCCACTAGGGACACCTAGGGGTTTAAAGGCTTAGTGCATACGCTAAATGCATTCGAGAGACCCGCGACGGTGGTATAGTTAGGATTTCTTAATTTCTGTTTCACTTGAGGACAAGTAAAATTCAGGTTTGGGGGTATTTGATGAGTGCCAAATATTGCATATTTCTACATCTATTTATTGGCATTTAACTCATCTTTTGTACTCGTAAATCGAGATATTATCCCAGATTCTGTATTTTCTTTGTTTTCAAGAATAAATAATTGTACTAATTAATTTTGTGTTTTTAGGTAGTAAATAAAGCTCGGAGAAATTGAGGAGCCAAAAGAGCAGAAAATTGGAGGCAAGCGTCTATGGAGCAGAAAGCCAAAGCCCGCGCACACATCAGTTGCAACTCAACAAGGAGCAACCCATTCACAATACATGGGCTTGAGCTATCCAAGACCCGATCCATAGCCCGGATCCGAGTCCGTTCACCCTGAGCCGTTGAGATTGCTATCACCACATCCAATGGTCGCTCCGTCCTTCCCATCAACACCCGATGCTCCCGCTCAACACCAAAACAGCCCGATTCTCTCTGAGTCGTTGAGATCTCCATCTTATGCATCCGACGTTCGCTCCACCCTTCACATCGTCTTCCCGCTACACCCGCTTCACAACAAATCCACCTACACCTATACCCTATCGACCAAATCATTTTCTTTTCCATCTTCTCTTTCTTCTCCCCCGACACAAACTCAGAAACCCTTACCTTCTTCTCCTCCTCCCATACCAAGTGCGAGCCATCACCACCATCTCCATCTCCCCGTCGCCATCACCACTAGCTCCTGCAGCCACCTTCTCCGCCACCCTCGTTCTAACCATCTCCATATTTAGCTTCTCCCATAACCTAGAAGCTAGGGTTGAGATGGTTGAAACTAGGGTTTTCTCAAACAACCCCTGCATGGTCGATTCAGAGGGAAGTAAGGGAGGAAAGAGGTTTGGGTCATTATCTTATTGCTAATTCGAGTGTTTGTTTTGATATAAATAGATGTTCTTGAGGTGAGAGAAAACTAGCCTGTTTTTAGGGTTGGAAGTTACGTAATTTAATTGGAATCGTTTTTATTTGCATGATGTTCTAATTCACCCCTTTAGGGTGAAGATGAAACTATCTAATTCAATGTGAAAGTCATGAGTCTCAACTTGTTCTTTTTATGAATATTGATTAGTGATATAACTAGTTAGTAAACTAAAATTACTTGTGATCAATGGTACCGTAAGAAGACCATTGATACTAGGAGTAATTAGGGAGAGTTAGCTAGATTATTTCCATCTGAAGCCTTCAAGGGAAGGCATGAGAACAAAGAGAGGCTTTGTATTACCGTAGCATAGGTTTAGAGAGTGGAGTCAATCATCCTAGTGCTCTCACACCTTTGTTTACAACATATCTTACTCATTTTACTGCCTTAGATTAGAGTCACAATTCAACTCAGTCATATCGACACAACAACAAAAATCAGTTCACCTTAGTGTTACAACTCTGTCACATTTCCTTGAAATCAGTTAGAGGAAGCTTTAGATCAACCTTTGCACATTCCATTTCTCTGTGGGATCGACTTGTGCTTGCCCTTGCCTCCAATAGGCATGTGCACTTGCAGTAGACATAGTCGTAGGCATCTTTACAAGCCTACCAGTTACTTAAACCTAAATGAAAGTACATTTCATTTGTGTATAACAAGATAAGTTCGATCTAACGGTTGAAAGATATTATCTTGAGTCTAATCAGGTTTTCATCTAATGGTGAATATTGAATGCTTTGTTACCAAGGTAACTTAGATTGCAAACCCTGATTTGAAAACTATATAAAGGAGAACTCTAGCAACTGGGAAACCTAATCCCCATACCTCCTGTGTGATACTAGTTGTATAAGCTAGAGTCGATTCTCCTTTAACCATAGGTTTTTCACGAGACCCTGTAGGTTAACGACTTAAAGACTTCATTAAAGTTGTGAAGCCAGACCCAACTATTTTCTATGTAGTTGCTTGTTCTGATCTTACTTCTTCTATCGTGATTGAGTATTATCTTTGCTAAGATTTGCTTGAGTTTTGTCTTTGATAGGTAAGATTAAAAGTAGTCACAAACATCTTCGTCTCATCGTTTGTGATTCCACAATATCTTGTTTCGCTACCATACGATTAAGATTATTATGAGGTGATTGATAATACTAGGTTGTTTTTCGGGAATATAAGTTCGGTTTATCAATTGGTTCTTGTGCACCTTGATTTATCAAAAGACGGAACAAAACCCATAGGTATTTCTGTGGGAGACATATTTATCTATTCCAATAGACTTTTCTGTGTGAGACAGATTTGTTTATCAAGTCTCCGACTTTGGATCGTAGCAACTCTTGGTTGTGTGTGAGATCAGCTAAGGGAATCAAGTGCGTAGTATCTTGCTGGGATCAGAGACGTAAGGAGCGCAACTGTACCTTGAATCAGTGTGAGATTGATTAGGGTTCAACTACAGTCCAGTCCGAAGTTCATTGGTAGTAGTCTAGTGTCTGTAGCAGCTTAATACAGTGTGGTGTTCAAAACTGGACTAGGTCCCGGGGTTTTTCTGCATTTGCGGTTTTCCTCGTTAACAAAATTTCTGGTGTCTGTGTTATTTCTTTTCCGCATTATATTTTGTTATATAATTGAAATATCATAGGTTGTGCGTTGAATCGATCAATTGGTAAATCCAACCTTTGGTTATTGATTGATCCTTGAACATTGGTCTTTGGTACCGTTCAAGTTATTTCTCTTATATTCAATCTGGCTCGCAAATTCCTATTGATGATTGCAGATTGAATTGAGAGTTAGAGATATAAAACTCTTTGATATACTTTTCTTTAGATTGAGTCTGATTGTCTAGTTGCTTCTCTTGAAAGTATATTGGAGTTTGTCTATTCAGATTGCCGAACGAAATATTGGATGTGGTTGTTGTACCCCCGCTTTTTCAAATATCTAGATCTATGCTTCAATTACTTGGAAATTAAAGACATATAAATTCCGAATATCAAAAATATATTATGAAATATTTCAGTTTAAAATCTCACCTTGAGTATCAAAGAAAATACTTGAACATTAAGTAACAAGAATTTAACACATGTTCAAGATATTATATAGATATTAATAAACTTTCCATGTTAACCAAAACATATTCCGATATCTATGCAAACCCTAAAGTAATAGACAAATCAGAAAGACGGTTTTTTAAATGGTTAACTTAATAGGGATGTGTCCTGCAATAGATTCCCAAGTAAGGGATTGGTCCTGCTATAGATCCCTGCTACCGGTCCTAGTGTATATCCTTGTTTAAGGGATCAGTCATATAATAGATCAGGTGATTCCTTTCAACTAAGAAACAAGTTTCGCAAGTCTACTTCCTTAAACTAGTATGAATTACCAAATAGTGTTATGTCGCATTTACGAAGTTCAAAAGATAAACATTATACTTCGTAATCTAACTTACCAAAGTTGTATGAAACAACTAGTAAATACGTCCTTGACACTTTGATCATAACGGAATGATCAAGTTACCAATACTAGAAATACATAAAATATACTTCAGATGTTATGTTTTTTAAATTTAAACGACCTAAAAGAAGCATAAATAGAAATGGAAACAAGTCAAGCCTGTATTACTAACCTCCTATATAAGGATGATGTGTACGTTGATGTCGATATGTCTTCAGGTTCTTCAGAGTAGCTCAAGCTTGTCTCAATATTTCTAATGTTCCTATTCTAACCTAACGAAGTTGAATCTAGTAATCTAATCAAGTAGCTTCGAGTTTTGGAGCTAAAATATGACAACCAAACATGACATACCAATACTTGGTGGGTTCAACCGAGCGATGCTCCAACAGATATTGCTAACAAATTTTTCAAATTGACAAGCCATGCCTATTGAGTACTGACTACCAAATATGCAGTATCTAATAAATGGACAGAATTTGATCTAGATCTTGTTGCTTTCAACAATAATAACATAATTTAATTTTTAAAATATTTTATTTTCCTTGAAAAGAAATTGATGTGAATCCGAGAAGAAGAAGTGAGGAGGACAAGTGTGTCTGGAACGAATGGATGGAGAAGTAAGAGTAGTTATATAACTTATGACCCTAAGAATTTGATAGGACTAACCTTAATATGATTTATATTTATATTTTATCGGATACCCTATACCCATAGGTACCCACCGGGTATACTCGATTTGGACTTGATATTAAAAGGGTCTACCCGACGGGTTGTAAAATCACTAACGAGTCCAACATTAGGACCCGAAATACCCGGCTCCGGTACCGGTCTGGGTAATTGGTACCCATTGACAGCCCTAACATATAACACATTCAAAGCTAATACCACCAATTTGTATCATTATCACTTGTAATAACATTGTCAGTAATGCATTTCCATAAGAATGATTTAACCCTTGTTCGGAATTTAGGTTTCCAGATTGTTAATTCATATAATGATTGGTTTTAGAGTGGTTTTTACTTCCATCATATTATGATAAGCTGATTTGAAAAAAAATGACCAATTATTTGTTAGTGTCCAAATAAGTTTGTCATCAGCATTTCTAGGGATTATCATACTTAAAATCTTCATATCAACATCAGTGTTAAATAAACTGTGAATAAAACCGGTTTTCCAAGTTTATTGCTCAATGAGCTTAGAAACCATCACATTTGTTTGGACCATTTCACCCATTTATCATTCCAAACTTTAATCTTTTTTCCATCACCAAACTGCCAAAAACTGAAACCTTTTATAAAGTCAATAGTATTATACATGCTTTTCCAAGATCACGTGGCATCGCATTTCTGAGAAGGATGAAGTATAAATGATTTAATATAATACTTTGCTTGTAATGCTTTTGCTCAAATTGAGAAGGATTAATGCATAACCTCCATGGAGACTTAACTAGCACAACATAATTAAAAACCCCGAGATCCCAAAAGCCTAATCCTCCACAATATCTTTTCCTGCATAACCAAGAAGAGGTATAAATGCCATTCCCTTCAGATTTTCCCATGAAAAAATCCTCCATACTCATTCCATCAATTGTTTTTTTCTGGGAGCTTGAAAGTACCCATATGATGAAGAGGCATAACACTCAAAATATAATTTACAAGGTGTAGTAGGGTAAAAACTGATTCTGGTTAAAAGAGTAAAAGTGAGTAGGTTGATGAGAAATGAGCCTAGACTCTAAAAAAATGTACTGCACAAGATTACTTTAGATTCTAGAGATCAATCTTTACAATTCTGGCCTAAACAAAGAAATGGCCGTTCCAGTCTTGCTTCGGTCACAAAATGAAGGAGAAGGGTTGATCTTAGGGAGGGAATCAGAGAAGGTGTTGAGATCATATAAATAAACTCTGTACGGTGTGGTTGTTTATCACTTATCTCAGAAAAATGGAACTTGTTGCAAAAGATGGTAAGATGCAAGTTCTATATGTTCTCTGAATACTTGTGTTTTTTGTTGAAAAATAGATTAAAAATCTATTTATATCAAGTCATAGTCGAACACCCTGATCTCATAGGAAGTGAGAGTTGTGGAGTAGTGAGTTAGTAAGGATCGTGTAAAGGTGGTAGAAACCATGCCCTTATTGTGAAGGTAGGACTAGAAGGTTTTGTACCTACTTCTCCTCTACTCGTTAACTGCCCGCTCTTCCCGTCACTTTCTCATAATGGGTGTATTGCACACCGCACGTTGTAGGCTACCAGACCAATACCCTGATGAACGTCCCCCATTTCTGACATTATTGATGTCTCGAGTAAAATATGAAAGAAGTCATCTTACATGACTAGCTTGTCTTGCATGACTAGGCTGACTTGTATGACTAGGTCGACAAGTCGTGTTGAGATGAATATGTGACTGCTATGGACCGTTTGTTTGACCTAATTAAGTTTTTTGAAGTAACCCGACAAGCCTACTTCGGCTAGCTACTTGGAGCAAAGCATGTAGGCTAGTAGTGTTCTTATTGGATGAAAAGGTAGAGGGGAGAGCGGTGATCATTATGAAGCTTGCTTGGTTATGTAACGAAGGAGTTAATCTAACTTAACTGACCGGCCAAGTTGGATGGTCGTGACTGCTTCGCGATTGATTTGGGTGGATAATAGGAGGGTGAAGTAGGCTACTAGCGATCCGATAACAGGATTCAGTTCCTTAATAAAGGTAACGAGCTCGACTATATCACTTCGCGAGAATGAACATGAATATCATGTCGGTATTAAGATTTCAGCTCGGAACACACACTAAATAAGTACTCATTGGTCTCTATACTACTGAGCAATTCATCTAGGAGATTGAGTTTTCATGATAAAATATTAGAACACCTGGGATTATTGTAACATGCACCAATATTGTTCAGATAATTTTACATATGTAGATACTACATTACATAGTGAATATTGTTATACATATACATATATTTTGAGTTCAGCCAAGCGAAGCTCATAAACATAGATATATGCATACATGAAGATAGGCATAGGCTCTCCCCAGTTTTCTGATATATCTCTTAAATTCCTTACGTAATGTATAAATGTCAAGGTCTACTACTCTTGATGCCGGGTCAGGTAGGCAGATCTTTACAGCTTTCGCCCTAATTTCAAAACTACCATAAACACAAGGATAAGTCTTTCTTATTGATCAATGGACTTAAATATCCATTTAGATAGTCTTCTATTGGTGTTGTCTTGATATGTGCATTGAAGTGAGAGGGTACCAAGTACACCACAATCTTTTCGATATCAACCTATATGACCAATGTCTTGTGTGATCTAATATAAACCGAGACTGTGAAGAAGATGACAACAACAAGGTATACACTTGGTATATAACAAAAGTACAGAACCGAACCTAACTAAAGGGTTCAACCCAAGTGTTTGATTAACATACAAGTGAAATTACTTTAATTATAGCTAAACGTTAATTATAATCCGGAAAGTAAAGTAAAGGCACATAGCAAGATTTTGTTAACGAGGAAACCACAAATGCATAAAAATCCGAGACCTACTCCAGTTTTGGATACTCTCAGAATTAAGGCGCTACACAAATACCACTACCAACTTCCTATAGTTAAGACCAAGTAATTTACCCATAGTTACCTAGTTTCCTCGGTATCCCTGTGCCTTCAACCAATATGGCCAATGCACGTGAATCCTAAGATAAAGTCCACTATCTTAAGTTGCTTCAGCCACTGTGAAGACTTCAAGCACTCAACTCTTTTGGATCGTCTTTCGAAACAGTTTAGGACTAATCTGTTCGGTAACCGCTCTATCAATCTCAATAAGTAAATCAAAGATTATTGTTGAGTTAAACAAAGGCTCTTCCGTTTAATCTAATAAAATCCTTTGTTAGGTTTAAATCAACTAATATCTAGATTATAAAGATAACCAGATCTAGGTTTACAAACTATCATATTCGGATACTGAAAAATACTACAAAATGATAGTTTGCCGATCTATACGACTAGAAATCAATTTTCTATCAAAGATAAACAAATCTTTGTTGAATATCAGCCGATCAAGTGTGTGCACAAATCAAAACACAAAGATCTAAGACCGATAAGAAATCTTCTTGTCTTCAAATCTTCAATGTCTTCAAAGTACTTGCACAAACAAACTTGATTCCCTTGTGATCAATCACACAAAGAACGGAGTCTGTTAACAATGGATGATTACAAGCCTATCGTCAAATCTAAAAACAGATCTGATCTACCGTTAATCCTTGATCTAGTTCGAAAGACCTTATATCAGACTCAGAATAAACAAACTAGGTGCAATCAAGGTTTAACAACCGTTAGTCAATTAAATCAATAATAATTTTTTTAAATAACAATGCATATTCTAGTTTCCCATCAACGGTACTATCTAGACGCTTCTTGATCCCACATAAGTCTTTAAAGTAGCCGACGTAAGAGATTTCGCCTAATTAGGTTACTCTCCTCTCCAATATAGTATTACAAGTAATACTATTAATCGGCTACAACCGTGACTACAAAATGAAGTGCCTACCTCAGGATAAGTTTTCACTTCACTATTTATATACCAAGGTAGTTTGGACACCAAGGAATTTCCATAACCGAATATATTCTCAAGATACGCAATATATTCCCATTTTCGATTTTGTTTTATTCCAACCAATATCCAACTGTAATACCGAAATCCCTCTTGGAATACAACTCAATACTAGCTAACATACAAGTATACTTTACTAATATATCTTCCAAATATATGTTTTACTTGCTGGAGATATAAAACATATATATTCAAAAATCTTAAAAGAATAATCTCAAACATTTCGGTTTGGGATCTCACCTTGAGTATCAAGAAATATATGTGAACAATAAAAGATAAAATTTATACACATGTGTTGATGGTGGATTTTCGTTTAAGGTTAAATTTGTAAGTAACCAAAAAATCATGCGCTGACATCTTGTAAAAGATAAAGCCGTTTATAAGTGACGGATACTCCTCACTTAATTCACCAAGAATGGAGCATGTAGCAACAATCCCATTCGCAGAATACATGAAATTCCTCCAGGTTGGAGCATGTAGCAACAATCCCTTCCCGTGAATTTCATATCGGTCTTGTATTTCCTGTACTCATTATCGGTGTGGCATGACGACCGAGTGTTACTCTTACGAGTAACACGAACCTCCAAGCACTATAATGAAACCATGTACGAAATACCCGTATAGGCCGATTCTCGGTGTGTTATACTAGCCCGAGCCCTCTCGGTGTGTTATACTAGCCCGATTGAGCCCTCTCGGTGTGTTATACTAGCCCGATTGAGCATCCGGACTTGACATGATTATCGGTCCTCCATGGTATGGATATGATTCGATCGCAGTCATCCAACTCCACAAGCATGATTGGATGACCACGAGATCAATTCCATCACCCCCAAGCGGGTATGGAATACACACACCCGACCCCGCATGGTCGACCATTGGCCTTCGCTTGCCAAGAAACCATCCATACCAAGCATTATGGACGGAAAACCCTAAATTAGGGTTTGCGGCATATTACATGTGCTTGCCGAACGGTCTCAACCATCCATCTTCGCAGGTATAGATGGAGGGTGTAGATGTAGACTCAAAGGTCCCGGAGCATGTCGACACAATCACCGTGTGACCGCCTACACACTTGACCAATCGGTCAAAGCCAACCATGGTTGGTTACAACAAATTCGTCCGCCAAAAAGAGCATGGTCGCGCGGCTTTGAAAGCCAAAATTAGGGCTTCAAGTCATCACGCGCGTCCATCTTCTCGGACGAATGGAGGGTCACTTATTGGATTAACCAAGGCCGGTCATACCAGCATGACCACCGTGGGCCCATCTACCTCCTCTTGCGGTCGGCCAAGGCATACCATGCCCGGCTAATCCAAAACGCCCGACCAAACTCACGCGGTTACATCTCCCAAATCCTAAACTGATCTCGACCGCTCAACTTCACTAGGATGATTTGAGTGGCTTAGATCACGTTTTCATGGGATAATTAGGTATAGGTGTGAACACTAGCCTACCACCTACACGCTAGTATGATCGACCAAGACCGACCAAGATGGGTCGTCTTGGAACGCACGCCCAAACTTGGGATGTCATGCGGTTTCCAACTCCTTTGCGGCAAGGGATTTCTGCCGCAAACCGATCTCAACCACTCCTTTTTGACGGTCAAATTGAGTGGCCTAGATTGCATCTTCACGAGACGGTGAGACATGGACGTGTACACCATCATGCCGTCAACACGCATGTATGGTCGGTCCTCTACAAAATCCTTCCCATGCTTGGTTTCGACTAAGTCGAAGAGTGATGCTTGCGCACCTCTTTAAAAACCCCAATTTCATCAACGGTCGCAGATGAGTGTCTCAAACATCATCTCGTCCCGTCCGACCTCACCAGACTTGGTTATACAACCACGGTCGGGAGTTATTTGGTTAGTGAGGAGTCATTACCCATCACCGTACCACACCGTAATGACACTGCATAAAATACACACGGTACTTCACAAGTATCGACTTTCCGAATAACGCAGTTATTCAATTGAGATTACATGCTATCTTTCGTGGATCCACGATCCACATTCAGGACATCAATCATGTCACAACCGGGGATGCATACTTTGGGGTATTGGTGCGGCGGTTTCTGGCGTGCGGCGTGCAACGCGTCATCACAAGAACGTGTTAGGAAGTCATGGACGGTTAGAGATGAACAGGAAAAGTGGGTAAGACCGGTCGTGTGTTACCGACACACAACTCCACTACTCCATCATTCCACTACCTCCACTTCCCACGAGAAACGTGAATGAGGCTCAATGACTTGTATAAATAGGGTCTCCGCCCCGTTTCCAAAAACAAACAAGGAATAACGGAGAACAACACAAGTTCGAGACGACGAAACCAAGTGTTAATACAAACCGTATTCAAACACTCGAGCACCTTTGCATCAACCGTAAGCTTGCTCATCTTTCATTACAAGTCATAAGCAAGCCAACACCTTCACAATCTCAACACCTTCTTCGCTTCCCTCCCTAAGATCAACCCCTTCTCCTTCATTTTGTGACCGAAACAAGTCCGGAACGGCCATTTCTTGGTTTAGGCCGGACTTGCCGCATTGATCTCTCGAATCTACAAGCACTCACCGCAGTGCATTTGTTGAAGGTTTAGATTCATTCCTCATCCACACCCCAAATTACCAAATTCTGCAGGAGTAGTTTTCACCCATCAACAATTGGCGACCACAGTGGGAGATTGATCTATCGGTTGCATAAAATTGAATCCTCAATTTTTCGGTTTCCATCTCGCAATGTATCAGGAAACTACGGGTGGTTGAGATATCATGGGAAGCATAGCTGGGATCTTTGGAGGATGTCTTGGCAAATCAAGCGGTATCACCGGGAGGCGAGAGCGAGACATTTCGCCTTTTGAATGATATAGCGGCACAATTACAAGAAGGGTCGACGAGCATCTACTCAGCAAACACAAGAAATGTTGAATCATTAGCTGGGAGTCACACCTTTACCGGTGAAGAGGCAAAAGAGCACGTAATCACGGGGACTCGGAGAGACGAACAACATGGCCCGACCCGACGAAGACTCGAGGAAACTCCACGAGAGGAAAAAACTTGCCCAGGAGTACTACAATGTATAGGATAAAGAAAGGGAGCTGCAGCCTATGGAGCCCCGCTAGAAGATTTGTATTTCAAAACTCTTATTGAAGCATGGAAGACTGTCCAATTCGCATCGGCCTTCCAACCAAGCTGAAGAAACGCTTGAGGAAGGAGAAATCAATCGGGAAATGCTGAATACGAGAGGATGGGAGCGTTCAATCCGGTCACTCGGCGGTGACATTACGACACCTTCCACATCCCTCTACCTAGGCAAGCGATCCGCAGAGATATGATGACACTCGCAAGTCTTCCAACTTCATCTCCTATTCCACATCGAAGCCACGGGGAGACATTGCAACGCCCGCTAACGCAGGAAAAAGCTAGACTCAAGGTACTTACATTTCCCCTTCCCAATGAAGGAGATTCTGGAGCTGCTGGAGACGTGGGTGCGAAATGGAGAGGTGGAGCTACCCCCGGTATGGAGTCCGCCTACCGATCAGGAAGTAATGGACCCGAGGTACTGTCATTACCACCGGCTCCTTCACCACCCCACCAGTGAATGCAGCGCTTTGAAGCGCATTGTTCAGGAGAAGCTCGGTTCAGAAAGATAGCTTGCGGAGGATTTTCTTAGAGAGGCTACTCCGGTTTGATGTAGTGAGGCTTCAAAAGCAAGTAAGTTTTACTCAACAACTTTACAAGAGAGATAGTTTAGAATTCACTGGGACTTAGCATCCCGCATGTGGAAAAGAGGCTCGGTGATCAAACGCCATGTTTGTTTCCATTCGTACCTCCCTTTTACATAACATTTGCAATTTCATGCGCAATCATTCATGACCAAGATGCAAATTTCATTTAACATAATCCCTTTCAAAAGGTTGTTCACAAAACTATCTCAAAAATAAGCCAATTCAATTACCTATTCAAAACCGGAAGCCAAATTACGAAAGAAAATCCTCACTATCACTCAAAAAGAAGAAACATCTAAAAAAGAAGAGACAAGTATATGACACAAATCAAGGAAAGTCCTTCAGCAACAACTCATCCTTCTGCGCAAGAGAGACTTTCATCCTTTGGAGCACGGCCTGCTTCAGCTCCAGTTCTTTAGACAACCTCTCAACCTCTTCTTCCCGACGAGCAACACACGGTCCCGCGGAAGGGACTTCATCATGTAGTTTCGGAGCTCTGAATCTCGGAGAACCCTTTGAAGAACCAGGAGCATTGAAGGCGCACTGCGCAAACACGTCCGAGATGGCACCTCCAATCTTCAACCACCTCTTGTAAACTGTTCCACCCGGTGCAGCGCTCATCCCCTGGATGGAAACTAAAGCTTCTTGGACGCGGTTGACCAATGCAAGACGACTCCCGAGCTTCGCGGTGGTAGCAATATGGCCGTGTTTCTTCCCAGTTGTCGTGTACAACTTTTCAAACTGAACCGCACGCCGAATCCACCAACCAACACATGACCTGGATAAGGGACAATAAAAGGAGGATCGAACAAAGCCCGAGGCTGCATCACCAAGCAATTCGGCGACCGCGGTAGTCTTGTCGATTGCAGGGAGGCCTTTCGGAAGAGGTCACCACAATAGCCATACGGTCGAAGCCCTGTTCGGGATGGATGTCAAGGGGAGCCGTCTCAACTACGGCGGCCACCGTCTCTCTTGCATTCCTTACGGCATCTATTTCACTGGGTGTTGATTTCGTCACGACCCGTCGACAAGATCACTAAGGAAAGCGCCTTGTTCAACCGAGATTGCATCATCTCCGTCGTGGTCGAAAAAGGAGCGGTTTCTCAGGACTTCTCGATGTATGAAAGTCGCACCGCCGAGACTTCTCGGCATGAAGGTCCGTACCGCTCAAACTTCTGAGACTTCTCAAAGATGAAGACCGGCATCTGCCGGCCTTCCCGTTTTGAATGCGTGCCAACCTTGTGAAGGCATTATCCTTTGAATTCCCGATTTAAAACAAGGATCGTTTTAGAAGAACTTACACTTTGGAGAAATGAAAGAACCGATGGGAGGAGATTTAAGTACCTGCATATTGGAAGAATTGAGGATTACCGGACCGCATGCTTGCCTCTTAGGTCTCTCTCCTACTTGGGGACTGCAATCCTCAGCTCTTGTCCGTTTGGCTGGAAGTGGCTTCAACCGGAAATGCTTCGTCAAGATGTCAGAAGATGGCTCACTACGGGAATTCGTCACAACACTCTTGAAAATTTCGGAAGATCAACGGTTGTTTCCCCAAAATTCTTTATACATCGGTCACCACCGGGTTTCTCCCAATAGGCCGAAGGGAAGTCTCAACCGGTCTAAGAACACATTGGCGTTAAGACTTTGTGGAAGGAATTCTTAGGAGCCCCTAGTGGACGGATAAATGGGACACCCGATCGAATCCCATTTGGCGAGCAGCCCTGTCAATGTTGTACGGAGTCACGAGAAAATTCTCCGTCGAATAGAGATGGGACATATCTGGAATGCAGCATTTGAGGTAAATAATTTCCCGAGATCTCATGGTCTTGACATCGTACGCAACACAACGCCAGGATCGTCAGCAAAGGTCTTTGGCTGAACGATGGAAGGGTGAATCGGCCCCCATGGACGAAAATCTACAGAAGAAATGTTGTCAAATACCTCCACAAGTTTCGCACCGGCTTTAGGACGCTTCTTATTCCATCGGAGTATTCTCGAGCCGCCGTACAAGTTAACGAGTGAAGGTGCGGGAGTAGGAGCATAACTTCGAAGTGTTCCCATAAGAGCGCTGAAGGAAAGCGAAGTGAACGTGCGACTCCACCTTATTGTACCCGTTGGAAACATGCATATCCATTGCTAAAGCGTCTAGGTGAGAATACAGCGATCCAAGGAACAATGCACCTAGAGGAAGAACTTCACCTGCGCCATGACCTTATAGCAATTTTGACAAGGTTACGTCTAATTGTCCTCTTTCGGGAACCGTCATCAAATACGTCTCCGGATAGCCATAGAGACAGAACGCGATCAGTGAGCTCGTTTTCCAACTCTGCAGAAGACCACTCCGAAACCCACCAGGTGTAGAAGCATTTCGCGTCTTTTTTCTCCTCCTTCTCCAGATTGTCGAATTCCGCTACCTTTTGAAGTATAGCGGCATAATTACTCTCCTCCGTGTCAGAGAGTTCGTAAGAAAAACTTCCAGCAACAGGCAGGTTCATTAATGCAGCTACACTCTCCAAAGTAATAGTCATCTCTCCCCATCTAGATATGGCTGTGTGAGTGGAAATACGCCACCGAGAAATGAAGGTGATCAAGCCCGCGGTGTCTTTCCTAATTTCGAGAGTAGCAGATGCCATGACCGCATCAAGAATTCGTGCTTTGGTCAAATTGTCCTTAATGCCCTCATTACTCAACATGCGTCTCATCCATCCTTCATAAGAACCCCGGTGGAGCATGGCAAATCTTGAAGTCAATAGGAGAAGGCGGATATTCGTTCCTATGGAGACAAAATCTCATCAAAAGTGCGGAAGAAGAAAATGGGTCGGCATCCATATTTTACGAATCGGAAAGCAAGACTATCTTATGAGAAGGATGCTTCCTAATATTTGGAAAAGGCGAGATGAACAACTCATCATTGATGTTCGGCATATCCTTGAAGCTGTCAACACTTCCTGACTTGGCACCAGCATTACCTTCAGAAGACATGTTGATAGGAGTTCTCTTCTTTCTACCGCAATAAGATAAAAGACAGGAGTTAGAACTTGTATGAAAGCACATGAGAAGTGTAGTCACACACGGCAAGACACAACTCACGAGCGGAGCATGCAATGGCGGTCCAAATACCATTCAAATCCGGCACAAAATTGGTCGATTTCGATCTGGTGCGAATTTTAGTCCGGTACAAGTTTGATCTGGTATTGACTTCAAGTTCTCATTATAACTTTCAAGTCGGTATAAGTTTCAAATTTCAGTCAAGCATATGTGATAAGACCCACGTTCCGGCATACACGGCGGGCCCGCATTCATCCGCATACATCACAACACAATTTTCTTTATTCATGGGAATTGTGTCTACGGGATTCAAGCTAGATGGCGGAAAAAGCTAAGCATGCACATGTCTTACGAAAGTGTTTACCTAACAAACTAGGGTTTTACTTTCTAAAAAAAAAAAAAAAAAAAAAAAAAGCGGAACTTACCTCGGGCGGCGCACGGTAGCGATTCCAGCAGCAAGACACTGATAGCAGCTCGTGGCTGCTTGGCAGCGGCATTGATTGCGACGGCGGTGAAGACCAGGAGCTGCTTCAACAATAAAAAAAAAAAAAACTCGTGAGGAAAGAAAGGGGTTTTGTCTCTTTTATAGACAAAAAAATTAGAAGAATCCCAATAGAAGAAGGATTCCTCCCTTATTTGGTTTCCTCTTTTGATTCAAATACCCAAAGAAAGAAACCGGCCCCACCAAAGGATTCCATACAAGCGTAACGGCGTGGGAAACTAGCGGTCGACCAACACTCTTCCGGGTAAACTCCTTTTATCCTGCCTTTCTCACGTATGTATGTCACCATCTCATGCCTACCACACAATAATGTAACCATTATGTGCTAGGCAGGGGACTTAATGTTGATGGTGGATTTTCGTTTAAGGTTAAATTTGTAAGTAACCAAAAAATCATGCGCTGACATCTTGTAAAAGATAAAGCCGTTTATAAGTGACGGATACTCCTCACTTAATTCACCAAGAATGGAGCATGTAGCAACAATCCCATGCTGTGAATACATGAAATTCCTCCAGGGTGGAGCATGTAGCAACAATCCCTTCCTGTGAATTTCATATCGTCTTGTATTTCTGTACTCATTATCGGTGTGGCATGACGATCGAGTGTTACTCTTACAGAGTAACACGAACCTCCAAGCACTATAATGAAACCATGTACGAAATACCCGTATAGGCTGATTCTCGGTGTGTTATACTAGCCCGAGCCCTCTCGGTGTGTTATACTAGCCCGATTGAGCCCCTCTCGGTGTGTTATACTAGCCCGATTGAGCATCGGACTTGAGCATGATTGTATCAGTCTCCGGATATGATCTGATCGCAGTCATCCAACTCCACAAGCATGATTGGATGACCACAGATCAATTCCATCACCCCCAAGCAGGTATGGAATACACACAGCCGACCCCGCATGGTCGACCATTGGCCTTCGCTTGCCAAGAAACCATCCATACCAAGCATTATGGAATGGAAAACCCTAAATTAGGGTTTGCGGCATATTACATGTGCCGCGGAAACGGTCTCAACCATCCATCTTCGCAGGCATAGATGGAGGGTGTAGATGTAGACTCAAAGGGCCGGAGCATGTCGACACAATCACCGTGTGACCGCCACACACTTGACCAATCGGTCAAAGCCAACCATGGTTGGTTACAACAAATTTGTCCGCCCAAAAGAGCATGGTCGCGCGGCTTTGAAAGCCAAAATTAGGGCTTCAAGTCATCACACGCGTCCATCTTCTCCGGTACGAATGGAGGGTCACAGATTGGATTAACCAAGGCCGGTCATACCAGCATGACCACCGTGGGCCCATCTACCTCCTCTTCTTGCGGTCGGCCAAGGCATACCATGCCGGCTAATCCAAAACGCCCGACCAAACTCACGCGGTTACATCTCCCAAATCCTAAACCGATCTCGACCGCTCAACTTCTTAGGATGATTTGAGTGGCTTAGATCACGTTTTCATGGGATAATCGGGTATAAGTGTGAACACTAGCCTACCACCTACACGCTAGTATGATCGACCAAGACCGACCAAGATGGGTCGTCTTGGAACGCACGCCCAACTTGGGATGTCATGCGGTTTCCAACTCCTTTGCGGCAAGGGATTTCTGCCGCAAACCGATCTCAACCACTCCTTTTGACGGTCAAATTGAGTGGCCTAGATTGCATCTTCACGAGACGGTGAGACATGGACGTGTACACCATCATGCGAAGTCAACACGCATGTATGGTCGGTCCTCTACAAAATCCTTCCCATGCTTGGTTTCGACCAAAGGTGAAGAGTGATGCTTGCGCACCTCTTTAAAAACCCCAATTTCATCAACGGTCGCCGAGATGAGTGTCTCAAACATCATCTCGTCCGTCCGACCTCACTGACTTGGTTATACAACCCAGTCGGGAGTTATTTGGTTAGTGAGAGTCATTACCCATCACTTGTACCACACCGTAATGCGCACTGCATAAAATACACACGGTACTTCACAAGTATCGACTTTACGAATAACGCAGGTTATTCAATTCAAGATTACATGCTATCTTTCGTGGATCCACGATCCACATTCAGGTTATCAATCATGTCACAAGCGGGGATGCATGCGGGGTATTGGTATGGCGGTTTACGGCGTGCGGCGTGCAACGCGCCATCACAAGAACATGTTAGGAAGTCATGGAAGGTTAGAGATGAAGCAGGAAAAATGGGTAAGGCTGGTCGGTGTGTTACCGACACACAACTCCACTACTCCATCATTCCACTACCTCCACTTCCCACGAGAAACGTGAATGAGGCTCAATGACTTGTATAAATAGGGTCTCATACTGTTTCCAAAAACAAACAAGGAATAACGGAGAACAACACAAGTTGAGACAGCGAAACCAAGTGTTAATACAAACCGTATTCAAACACTCGAGCCTGCTTGCATCAACCGTAAGCTTGCTCATCTTTCTGTTACAAGTCATAAGCAAGCCAACACCTTCACAATCTTAACACCTTCTTCGCTTCCCTCCCTAAGATCAACCCCTTCTCCTTCATTTTGTGACCGAAACAAGTCCAGAACGGCCATTTCTTGGTTTAGGCCGGACTTGCACAGATTGATCTCTCGAATCTACAAGCACTCACCGCGCAGTGCATTTGTTGAAGGTTTAGATTCATTCCTCATACACACCCCAAATTACCAAATTCTGCAGGAGTAGTTTTCACCCATCAACAACATGTTTAAATTACTCACAATGTCGACTTCTTGAACTTTCCTATTCCAACTTCCAAAGTCACACAAACCCTAAAGTATACGTGAGATCGGAAATCAGTTTTTCCATGGAGATCGGTCATACTATAGATCCTCAATAGGTAGGGATCGGTTCTGTTAAATATCTTAAATAGGGATCGGTCCTTCTATAGATCCCCAATAAGAACAGGACCGCCAATCCATTGATTTCTTTCAATTACGAAACAATTTTCGTAAGTCTAATTCCTTAAACTCATATAATCAAATATAGTTTTCTAGACATGAAATCAATCCTAAGTTCATTACACAATCTAGTAAAAAGTTACAAAGATAGTATCTATGTCGCAATTACAAAGTTCAAAAGATAAGCGTTATACTTCATAATCCAATATACACAAGTTGTAAAATAACCTTTATATTCTTCCTTGACATTTTGGTAATAATAAGATGATCAAGTCTCTAATACTAAAGTTTCATTCAATATAAACGACTTGAAAGTAATGTAGATATAAATGAAAACAAGTCAAGTCTTGTATTACTATCCCCAAGCAGATGGATGATGTGTTCGTTGATGTCGATACGTCTTCAGAATCTTCAAGTCTTCAGAGAAATTCTTGTATGTATCAACATTTCTAGACTAGTCTAACTTAACGAAGTTGACTTTAATAATATAGTCAAGCGACTTTGAGTTTTGAAACTAAAATATGCCATCCAACCTTGATATACCAACACTTGGTGGGTTCAACAGAGCAATGCTCTAACATGCACATATTATAATATTCTTAGGCCAATTCCATGCCTATTTTTTCTATAATTCTTGCATATTACTTACTTGTTTTTACGTTTATTTTCTATCTTATTGTAGATGGGGAAAAACGATTTGCTGGTTTTTTAGGAAAGTGAAAAGATGACCGAGCGGGCGAGACTCTTCAACCAAGAAAATTGCTTAACCTCACACAGATGCACTGCACGAGAGTGCTTTGAGTTCGGGAGATCAATCTGTAGGACTCCGGCCTAAACCAAGTCAATGGTCGTTCCACAGTCAATTCGGTCACAATGAGGGAGATGGGTTGATCTGTAGGAGGGAAGCTGAGAATTGTGGGATCAATGATGATCAAGGATTGTGGATGTGTTGAAGGTTTCTGTAAGTATGTGTAAATAAGTTTGATCGAGAGAACTTGTGTGTAGACGATTGTTATTTTCAGTCATCGATTTTGGACTTATTTATATTGTCAGAATAACGAACACATTGATCCCAGTAAGTGTGACAGTTTATTGAGTGAAAAAGTGGAAAAGTGGGAGATCGTGGTAAAACCACTTCCGTGTTGTGTGGGGACTTGGTCGATCGTCCACCCACTACTTTGCCAACTCCCTCAACCACTTGCACGACTTACTCACATTTCTCATCGTGGATGAACACACGTGTTGTAGGCCGCCAGACCAAAACCCTAATTGATATCCCCCATGTGACGTGATTGATGTCTCACGAACGTGACGTGTATTTGATTAGTCAGTCGTTGAATTTTTAGACAATGAGTCTAAGTTTTGTTGAATCGAGCATGAGTGATGAATGCTCAGTGATTCATGGATTGAACATGTCAGACGTACAGTTCTTATGTTGGTATTGCTCATTTGAGCAAATGTTGTAAATTCGAGCAACTGAGAAAGTATTGCTCGATTTGATGAATTACTGAATATTGATAGTTGGATCAATATTCGAGCAACTGAGCAAGTATTGCTTAATTCGACGAATTATTTATTGGTAACGTGAACCAATAAAATATTAATTAAAATATTGGTTGACTACCAAATATTATATAATTAATATGGATGTTGATTGCTGGATCAACATAAATTTAGTAGTGTTTGAACTTGCTCAGAATGATGATTTGTGGAGCGTTTGTTCGAAACCCTAATTTTGATCAATTGTTCGTCAATTGATGAATTGCTGAAAATAGGTCACTAAGTGAAAGATGGACCGACCTCATGGGATGATTGACGACCATGTGATGCCCAAGTGCTCGAGTGAGCGTGCACCAGAGTCCTTAGTTGACCGGTTGGTGAAAGAATGATCAAATATTGGTGTTGACCATTTATTAGAATAGTACTCGTCCGAGCATTAGGTGATAAAACCTAATTATGGAAGAGTGAGGGACCGACCAAGGGAGCATAGAACCGGCCCTTAGTGATGTGGGACCAGCTAATGGTCGTTTGAGCAAATTCCAAGTTGGTTGGAAAAAGTTTGAACCCAATATGAGCAATTGAGCAAATTAGGTCAAAATCATAAGAATATGTGGGACCGGCTCCTTGCAAGCCTTAGGACCGGCCTTGGTCGGTCAAGGAAGCATGCCCGTGTTACCATAATGTCCTTGTCTCAGTCCTGAGAATTTTGGTGTTTTCCGGTGTGCGTTTGAGCAATATCTTGGATTTTCAGAAGAGTTTGATCTTTGACTGAAATTCTTGATTTTGCTCGAATGAGCAAGTAGGACTTTGCTCGTTCGATCAATATTTTGAGAATATTAAAATAATAATATTTTAATATTTTTCGTGAATAGCCTAGTCGGTCATGTGACCATTTGACTTTTTAGCTGTTTCATGGTTTGAGCAATATTTGAGAAAATATGAAGAAACCAGGGTTTTTTGCACAAACGGAGGAGTTTCATGAAATGAGGGAAATAATATTAATAATGGAAACAAGGGATTGCAAATTGTGGGACCGGCCACGGCTAGGGCATGGCCGGCCGGCTAGGTAGCCCGGTCCCGCAACACCTTTCCCTATTTTTTATTATTTTTCATGAAACCGTGAAAATATGGAGAAACCGTGAGTTTTGCTCAAACTAGGAAAGTTGCTTGAATGAAGGAGTTTTCATGAGTTCATGAAAAAAAATAAAATAAGAAAAATAAAGGAAGAGGCGTGGGGGACCGGCCACGGCGGCATGGCCGGCCGACCGGTGGGCCCGGTCCCTAGGCGCCTATTTTCTATTTTTATTATTATTTTCTCTCCCCTGTTTTGTGCAGGATTCCTCGTTTGTCCATATTTTCGAATGCTCGTTCGTGCATTTGGGTGCTCGTTCGTGCATCATTGTTGAGTACACTTGCACCATTTTATTGGGGCTTACTCGGTGATAGTCCAAATGCCCGATTGTTGGATATTTATTACTAATTCATGAAATTCAGCGGAGAATGATTTATGAAACGGAGTAATAAATGAATTGTGTATCTATTACTAATCCATGAATCCAGTCGGGGAATTCAAAGAACGGAGTAATGAGATAAGATAGTTATCTATTACTAATCCATGGAATTAGCCGGGGATCATCAATGGAACAGAGTAATGAGATAAAATAGATTATTTTCTAGGAATTCAGTCGGTGAATGTCACAGTAGAATTATTCTATTGTAGAATCGAGATATGAGATAGTTGAAGCATCATACTCATTCTGAAAAAGTGCATAGTCAGGAGACAACGTGCAGCGTTGATGTCCTGAAGGCGTTTAGCCCTCCAGCAAGAAATTATGTCCAGAGAGCCGCCTGAATCTATACACGGTCTCTCTACATAGTCAGGGAACATCGAGTGTTGCCGACGTCCTGAAGGCGTTAAGCCCTCCGACAAACAATTATGTCCAGAGAATCGCCCAATCGTTCTTCTATGTAGAAGGGGGGGTCACTCTATGTAGTCAGGGAACAACGAGTATCGCCGACGTCCTGAAGGCGTTAAGCCCTCCGACAAACAATTATGTCCGGAGGACCGCCCAATCGTTCTTCTACATAAAGGGCACGATGAAATGCGTAGCATCGAACGCTCAGCTAGTGGGAGGACTTTCGAGAAACATATTCATCATGGCTCGAGAGGAACTCGATCAAAGATCGTGAAATGGTTCACGGATCGTAAATCATGAATCGTCACATGTGTTCCTGAAGCCGGGTCAGAAACATGCAGTATCATGATTTTACGATTTTGACCTTTGTCGAAAATCCACCATCAACACTTATGTCTCATATTGGGTGAATCATCCTAAGGAAGGCGAAAATATCTACAAAAGAGTTCAGAAATGAAGTACTTCGAGTACTTAAGTGCCTAAAGGCAAGAAAATTGGAAGAAATGTGACAAAAAAAGAGTAAGGAATGGAAAAAACACAAGAACGGTCCAAAGGCAAGAATATGAACCTAAAAAATCATAAGTACTTAAAAAATACTTTGAAGATAACGAAAAGACGAAACCAAAGTAAAAATAATGAGGTTATTCTGAAGATGGACGAAGAAGTTAAAGACAAAACAACGAGACGCAAGACATAAGAAAATTAAAGCAAAAGTCCCCACGATGATGAGATTCCTACCATAACGACTTTATGGGTTTTTCGGGCAGAGCATTTGGCCAAATTTTGGTCCCTAAAGTTGCCAGGGTCGTGGTAATGGACCGTGAATACTCTCGGGCGATTTGAGTAGTTTTTGGTGTTTAGAGTTGTTGGGGTCGTGGCGAAGGACAATAACGACTATGGTATACATGATGGAAAAGTTTTGACGTGTTTTTTATTTCTAATAAAGAAACTTGCACCCAATGAGATTCTAAACCTTAGAAAGCGAGGATACTTAAGTAGGAGTTTTTTTTGACTATTTTGAGCATATGTTTCATCATATTTCTTTCAAGGTTTCTAAAAAAAAACCCTTGTCTTTGTAAATGAAAAAAAAAAAAAAATGATTTTCAAAATATTAATCAAACCATTTAGTTAAATATAATCACTAATATTTCGTATTAGCATTATGAAGAGCATATTAGGAACGCACGATTGAGGGATACTTATATTAATTGGGGGATATAAATTACTTTCCCCAACCAATAATGTTTGCTAATGGGTGTTTTTGGGGGCAAAAATACTAAAATACCCTTCCCTCAAAATAAAAATCTAAAAACTTAAAATCAAAAAACAAAATCATATCCCCCATTTCCATCTTCTTTGCCGGCATTCTCGTTAGGGTTAGGGCTTTGAAACCTAAATATTCTCCACTTTGAAAACAATTTTTTTATTTATTTTTACATTCGGAAGTGATGAAAACCATGTCGGAAGTGATGAATACCATGCCGGTAGTGATGAAGACCATGCCGGTAGTGATGAATACCATGCTGATAGTGATGAAGACCACGCCGGTAGTGGTGAATACCATGCCGGTAGTGATGTAGACCATGTCGGAATTATTTTTTTTTACATCGCCAGAAGTGATGAAGATCATGCCGGTAGTGATGAATACCATGCCGAAAAATGGTGCCGGCATGCTTGGTAACTAACATTCAATGCTGTAGGATCAGAATATCGCAACATCAATACCTCGCGAGATTAGTAAACGACAGCATCGCGAAGGTGTCGCGGAAGAGTAATATAAATGACGCAATGAATGACGGTAGAAACACGAGAAAGATGTGAAGATCTAGCGAAGTTTAGGAGTGTCGCGAGATTGTATACTTGTACACTTGCGATATTTCGCAAGTCATTCCCGAAAATAAAGGACAGCTTAGCTGTCATCCATTGTATAGTACCCTATATAAAGGGTCGAATAAATTTGTTAAGGGAGAGATCTTTTTCGGAGTGTTAGACAAGTCATTAAGAGAGAGAAAGTTTGTGTTGATTGTAATTTCTTTAGCTCTTTTCTATTTTATCTTGTAAACATTCAAGGAATTAATCAATAAAATCATTGTTATTCATCTTCAAATGTCTTAGTTGTGTGGATTATTGTGTAGTGTAGGATTTCCTGCAACTACATATTGGCGCTAGAAGGAGGGGGAGAGTAAGGATTGACATCGTGATTTGAAAGAATTTGGAGTAGAAGGGAAGGAATTTCATATAATTTTCAACAGTTTATCAAAATTAAGAAATGGATAGAAGGAGAAATGCATCCGAGCAACCAACAAGCTGTTAGAAGGAGTAGGAGACTTGGGAGGAGAAGAGAGAAATGAAATGGGAGAATCCTCAAGAAGGAACATAAGGAATGATGAAGAAAATCAAATTCAATCACCAATTCAACCGATGAGCGGATAGAAGCTGTGGATTATGATAGAGTAGCGTGCATACTTGGAGATCGGACTACGTGGACGAAGGGGAAGAAAAACAACAATTGGTAAACAATGGACAAGAGGGGAGAGACCGAGAAGGTAATGGAGAAATAATTCATGGAAATGAAGAGATCACAGCATTAGAGGCGTTGAGGCAAGCAATACATGAAGAGAGACGATTAGAGGCAGAGGAACGTGCAAACTTGACAAGACAGAATCATGAGCTGAGGATAGAAAACATTAGATTACAAAATAGAAGGTCGAGAAGCACTACAAGATCAATTTCAAGATCAGTTAGAGAGGAAAGGAGGAGAATTTTACCTACAAAAATGTTGATGAAGAAAACCAAGAAGAAGCACAAAATCCAGGCACAGAACATTGCGAGAGAAGAGAAATGATGGAAGATCGCTATATCCCACGTCCCGAGAGTCTTCAAAATGAGCAGAGTGGTGGAAATCAAGGAAATAGGCAGCGTCAGGGGCAGAATAATCCAGTGGATGGAGAAAATCAAGAAGAAGGAAGAAGAATATTGCATGGGAGAGAAGCACGGAGGAAGCAAAAAGAAATTGAAGATGAAATTGAAAGACACTATCTTTGAACAAGCACGTCTAGCTCGCGAGAGAAAGATTAAGAACAGAAATGGAAGAACAGGAGTTAGAAGAGGCAATTCGCCAGAATAATCATGATAATCGAGAAAGAAGGCGAGAACAAAATCACAACAATGATAATATTAATGAAGAATATGAAAGAGCACAAAGGAGAGCTGATAGACAACAAAGAAGAGAAATTGATAGATATAACGGTGTGCGAATTCGTGAAAGAAGTGAAGGAGAAGATCGCAGAGAAAGACGAGAAGAGAATGATGAAAGTCAAAGCAGACATGAACGCAGGAGAAGAGAAGCGGAATTAAAAAGACCAATAGATTCAAATTCGATGTAAATGAACAAATTTTGAGAGAATTGGCGAAATGAGAGGAATGATGAACGTAAAAGGGGAGGAGGAAAGAGACGGTTGGATGAAGCAATAGAAGAAGGCTGCGAAAACTCCGTTCACACAAGAGATACAATTAGGAGGAATACCACCGAAGTGCAACTTACCGACATTAACCAGCATTTTCGATGGAACAACATGCGATACTGACATATCAAAGCTTATATGAGATGTATGCTACAATGGGAAAATCATGATGCTATATTGTGCAAATATTTTGCATCAAGTCTGACAGGAGAAGCTTTGAAATGGTTTGAAGGGCTACCGAAGAATACAATAACATCTTACAATAACTTGCAGGCTATATTTTTAGGAGCATAAATAAGTAATAATTCCTCGCGACCAGGTATTGAAGATGTATTTGGGTTAAAACAAAGGGTTGGTGAAAGTTTGAAGCATCTAACTGTGAGATGGAAGACAATGTGTAGCGAAATGGCTGGCCGAGTGGAGGAGAGATATCTCATCTTATCATTCATTAATGCTATGTTTGCGACAAATCTGTTATATATTCAAATTTTTAGAGTAAAAAATACAATCACCATGACTGAGTTGCAAGAGCTTCAGGAGGAGTATATTGCTCTAGAAGAAAAGCAAAATGAGATGGAATCATACCCTTCGTCGCGAATACAAGTTCGGGAGGCTGCGAATGCAAGTTTTTACCCAAATTGATAAACAACGTGGCGAGTACCTCGCAAGGTCAACAAGGAATGAGGATACCAGAGATGATGGTCAGCAAAGTTGGTAGCCATGGGAAGTCGCGATCAGGAAGAATTTGAAAGAGAAAGAAATTTCTACAACCGTGGAGGAAATAATAAAATTCAAAGGCTTGATCAACCGCAAGAAACCTATGGAGGTCAGAGGCATAATCCGCAAGAGACTTATGGAGGCCAGAGGTAGAATTATCATAGAGGACAGCGAGGTCATAGAGTCGTATGGGAAGAAATCAAGATGCCACCACTAAACGCTAGCGTGGAGAAGATATGGGAAGCTATAATCGATGGAAAACATACCCGCACCATGGAACATGGGGAATGAACCACCTCCAGTTGATAGAAGTCATGAATTCATTTCCTACCACCATTTTCATGGACACCAAACGAATGATTGCAGGAATATAAAAAGAATCATCCTCAGAATGATAGATCAAGGGAAGCTAAACCAATTCTTAAAATGTGAAGAGAAAGACTGATGGTGGACACAATAGAAGTGAGAGATGAAGATATATTGCGAAATCAATGCTTGAAAACAATTGGAAGTTGCGATGATCTCGCAAAGGGAAGGAAATATCAGGGAATTTGAATGAAGAAACAGAGAGCAACAGGAGTAAGAAGTGTAAGAAATAAATAATTGATTTTAGGGATTGTTAAAAAAAAAAAAAAAAAAAAATGTTTGGGGTGACAAAGATATGTCAAAGGTACAAAGGATATGATGATCGATGAAGGAGTACGCGAAAGTCTCGCGATTCATGAATATAACGAAAGTTTGGTTAAATAATTACAGCAAGATCACAGCAAATGAAGCAAGATTATGTGATAATTTCACATAGATAATGAGAAGAAATAATCAAAAATTAATGAATGATTGCAAGAATTGATAGAAATGAATGAATGAGTGAATGGGACGAACCTTTATGGCGTACACCCTAGTTCGCGAATGATATTTCGCAAGAGGCAAATGTAAGACCTAAAGTGCGTCATATTAGGGGTATCTCTTGACATGGCTCGGGGAAAAGGTTACACCGCCCCGGAACCCGAGTCATGAAAATTTGGGGTCAATAAAGCATCATGGGGAGATACCTTGGATTTCCAACTATATATATAAGGTTATACCACTGGTTGGACGACCGAGGGTCTCTTCCAAGAGTCGAGTGTATGACCAAGGCGCCGAGGTACACGGTTGAGCCAAGAGTGCCTAGGGCATTTGAAGTGTCTCGGCCATTCTTGGCAAGTCTTGGCACATCTTTGCACTCGGCCCGAAGAAAACTCCACTTAGGGTGCGGTCTCATAACCATAAGCCCTATAGGTATAAGGGATAAGAGGTGCGAAAACAACCGGTTGTTGTTAAGACCGGATGGGAGGAGGTAGTCTTGTATGGCCGATGTACGCCTCCTTGAAGGGGCAACCCGGGGAGATGATAAGGCGGCACCCTCCATTAGGGAGTGATAAGTGTCTTAAGACGCAAATGTAATGAGGCTCTATTTTCGCAAGAAAATTTAGGCTTGTCATATTTGTGCGATGATCCTGAAGAGGCAATAATACTAACGCGAGGGTAAGGCGAGATCAATGGGTCTTTACATGAAAGTGTAAAGACGTCCTGCGATTTCGTCGCAAGGCGGCAATGTCATGGGGCTTTACGTTCGCAAGAACATTTAGGCTGTCATATTGTCGCAAGAGAAATATCTGCAGAGGCAAAAATACTAAAGAAATGATAAGACAAGATCAATGGGTCGTTACATGAAAGTGTAAGGAAGTCCTGCGATTTTGTCGCAAGACGGCAATGTCATGGGGCTTTATGTTCGCAAGAATATTTAGGCCTGTCATATTGACATAAAAAATGAGGGGTGGTAAAATAAGACCTTTAACTAGGAAGGCAAAATAAGACCACACAAAAACAATGATAAGGCAAGATCAATGGGTCATTACATGAAAATGTAAAGGCGTCCTGCGATCTTGTCGCAATAATGAATTTCAACATAAATGAAGATCGACAACACAAGAAAGTGAGTAAGCAAATAAGCTTGCAAAACGGCTATATTTCTTCATTTATTTGTGAAGGGTTAGCAATGACAATTGTGAAAATAAGAAGTATTATTGCTTAAAGATTATCGATATAATCTCTCATATGAAAATAAATAACGAGAGGCAAGTATGGGAATGATTAGAGTAAAAACTTGTTATTTATTTTCATATGATTGATTCTGATGAAGAGATTACAAAAATGGAAGGCTAGAAGGACAAATGTACAAGTATCACAAGAAGAGAAAAAGGAAAATGGAGCTATCTCTCAGTTTATTCTTCTTTTTCATCAGATTCTTTATCAGACTCCTCTTCTTCGCTTGCATCACTATCAGAGACATCTGAGGAAGGCATATTTTCAGGAACTTCATCAAGAAGACAAGGATATGAAGAAAGAGGAATACTATGGTCATTACAAACTGTCTCAATAGTTTGATTGCGAAAACGAACATCGTCATTATTGAAATTCGCTCTTGTAGTTTGTAATTGCTTCTTCAACCTGGAATACTTGTTGTTGCGAAGAGAGAGGTCCTTTGCAAGTTGTTCTTTTTGATTCAAGTTCTTCAATCCTTGTTTGATATCTCTTCTCGAAACCTGTGAACGTATGATAATGAGTCAGTAACTTAATAACAATTTCACAAAAAAGAAATGGTAAAGTAAAAAAGAACAGTTAACAACCTTCTCTGTCAGAAATCATATCTTTAACCAAGGAAGTATGCTCAGCATGAAGACTGACGTTAACACCTAAGTTATTTCTGGCATTATCTAGAACTTTCGCGGCCCAAGCGAATTCATCATCACTATTTATGACAAGAAGTGAACGAATTTGATTTTCTCGCTCATTAAGCACGGCATTTTGGCGAAGAGATTCATCTCGTTCAATTTGGACTTCAAGAAGAGTTTTTTGGAATTTCGCTAATGCCTGTGCACCTTGATTAGCAATGCGATCCTTGCCATCTATAAGGCTATTAATTTTCTTCCTTAGAATATTATTATTCTCGTGGGAGCTAAGATATAAACGTTTAAATCGGTTGGCTAAACCTAAACTAGATCTATGCTCAATTTCTAAGAGATGAAATTTGGTTCGAAGTTCATTTATTGAAAGAGAGTTAATTTTGTTCGACGAATTACTTAAAGATTCGTTGAGATGAGCAAGAAGAGCATCATTATCCATAGGCTCGGGAAATGAATGGAGAAGGATGGCTTCTTCAGAAAGATTATAAATCTTTGCGAAAATGATAAGTCAGGCAAAGAAAAATAAATGACAAAATAAAAACGAGGAAAAGAGAAGAGTTTTGTACTTAGTAAAGTTGTTGATTAGCACTTTGAAGAGTAGAAATTTTATTCTTCTGAGTAGAAGATTCAATTTCCAGTTGATGAATTCTTTCGCGAAGAGCAGCAGTCTCATTTTCACTCTTCTTGCGAGATGTCGCAACTTCAACTTCTAGTTCTTTGTTCTTCTCCTTAAGTTGAAGGTTTTTCTTTTCGAGATTGTTGCGCCTTTTCTCGAGATCTGAGGCAACAACAAAGGAAGCTCTCCCAGACTATAAAGGAAAGTAAAGAAATTGTTAAGATAAGGTTTATAATTGAAATCACAGAGAAATAAAGAAATATGAACATACCAAGGCACTAAGTGCATTTAAGAAACTGGGAGTCATTGTCCGGGAAACTCCACGAAAAGAATCATTATCCACTAGCATGGGGGCACCGCAGATATTTGTGAGAGCTTCGCAAGTAGCCGAAAAACGATCATCTCCCAATCCTTGCAAAGAATCAGAGAAAACACTAGACAGTTGCGCCATAGCAGATTCGACTGAATGATTCTCCTTCGCAAAAGAAGTATCAACCTCATTATTATCATCATCGAGAATTCTCATTTGGTTTGGGAATTAGAGTGAGAAGAGGGATGGATTTTCCGTTTTTTAGAAGATGGAGCAGAAGATTTATCCTTGCGAAGAGTGATTTTATTTTTGCCTTTAGCCTTCGCAGCTTCAGAAATATCATTCTCTTCAACGCCAACCTTCGCACACGAATGAAGATAAGAAACATAGGCAACAATATTGTTAAAAATAATAAGGAAAAATATTTCTTACTTCATCCGTGATTGAACGAAGTGTCGCCAGAGTACTCGCCTTTGGATTTCTTTTGTAGCTCCTTCTCAATTTGATGATCTGAAAAATTCGCAAGGTTAGACATAAGAGGAATTAAAGATTGTAAAATAGGTAAAAGTTAGGAAGTATACCTCTTTTGCTTTCTCGGGCCAATTAAATACCCAAGGATGATAATTTGCGAGATTCGCAGGGAGTACATGGGAACCTGAAATGTAAGGTCCGTTCAAAAATAGTGGAAAGACACACCACTTTTCATCTTTAGAGTAGCGAGGGACATTGTTCTTGCCAGAGTGCCAATCAATATCTAACATGAGTATCTTATCGTCGGGAACGTTCTCTTTTCTTTTCAATCGAGCACCCCAAATGAGATTTATCATTCTTCATATTTATCACTTCATAATTTTCAAAAAAAGTTTTCTCTGTATACTTTTGGTGACTATCTCTAAGTTTGCGAATTTAGGATCTTTGAAGTTATCAGGATATAAAGACCCTTTACCAGCGCCACGATTGGCGAATTCAAGCATTAGACGGATGCAATCACCACTTAATTGATAAATAGCTCGCGAGAATTTCTCATGAGCAAGAATTTCATAGAACAAGGGCGATTCGGGATTGTAGAGAGGAATGGGAAGACTTGAGAAGGTTGACCTAGAGAGATTATGATTTTTTGATCATCACAATGATGATCGATAAACAACTTTGCGGAAAGAATAGATGAAGATTCTTGATTGGGAATAGTAGACAAGGTGAAACCTTTCTCTTGTAACTTCTTTTGAGTCTCATCCAAAAGGGTTTCATATCTACGACTGTGTGGAGCCATTCTCAGAGTATGGGAATGATTAGACAGTTAAAGATCAAAAGAAAGAAGAAAAGAAAGATTTACAGTAGCAGGAGCGTGAATGGCGGAGTAGAAGAATTGAAGAAAAGTTGCTGAGAGAAAGTAAAAAAGAAGAAGAGGAGGGTGAGAAAACTATATATAGAGAAGAATTCTCGAGAAGATAAATGCATTTAATGTGAGAGGGGACGTGAATGGTCAAGAAAAAACAGTTGAAAGAGACGTGTCAAGAAAAGAGTGGAAGAAGAAATATGTGTAATAAATTATGTGTAAAAGTACGGGATCATAACATATAAATATGAACAATTGCGGCATTTTAAAATACTAATTCTCATGACATTCTCTTCTTCGCAGAGAAGACATGAGAAGAGGCAAGATGTAGGATCAGAATATCGCAACATCAATACCTCGCGAGATTAGTAAACGACAACATCGCGAAGGTGTCTTGAGAAGAGTAATATAAATGACGCAATGAATGACGAGCAGAAACACGAGAAAGATGTGAAGATCTAGCGAAGTTTAGGAGTGTCGCGAGATTGTATACTTGTACACTTGCGATATTTCGCAAGTCATTCGAAAATAAAGGACGACTTAATTTGTCATCCATTAAATATAGTACCCTATATAAAGGGTCTAATAAATTTGTTAAGGGAGGGATCTTTTTCGGAGTGTTAGACAAGTCATTAGGAGAGAGAGAAAGTTTGTGGTGATTGTAATTTCTTTAGCTCTTTTCTATTTTATCTTGTAAACATTCAAGGAATTAATCAATAAAATCATTGTTATTCATCTTCAAATGTCTTAGTTGTGTGGATTATTGTGAGGGGTGTAGTGTAGGATTTCACTGCAACTACAAATGCCGTAACTAAATGCTTGAAGACACTGCTTGTGTTGGTAGAATATTCCATGGTACGTGAAAATATGGTGCAGTCATTGATATAACTATGAATACCATGCCGGTTTAGGTTGTTCCGGCATGGTATTCATAGTTATATCAATGCTATAGGATGTTTTGCAGTATGACCATGGTGAATCCAAAGTTACATATGGAGAAGATTCAACATAAAAGACATATTTGTTGCTAACGTGAAGACTCAGAGACATCTCTTTGGTCACTATGGTCACTCATCTCAACCAAAATTTTTGACCCAACATTCATACTTCTAATCTCCAAAATGATAAAGATTTCTATAAATCATTTTCAAACTAATCAACTAACATAATTAATTATTATTAACCACTAAACCTGATTAATGAGGGGTAGATTAGGAATTAGTGAAAATACATGGATATGGGGTGACCTTGATTTACTATTTAAATCCCGTTTTTGTCTTTTTCCTATATCCCCCAATTAATATAAGTATCTCCCAATTGCGCGTTCCATATTAGCCATTACTAAAATTAGTTGGACAAGGGTTTTCAATATTACTATTTCCTATCTCCTTTTTGTCCTTTAATTAGCCCCAAAACCAACATCTTGCAGCCCAATAATAAAGTTCTTAATAAGTGGAGAATTCAATTTTGATTTGTGCTAATCTCTTATTTAAGATAAGAGGTAAAAGAATTTATAATTTTTGTACCACTTCCTGAAAAAAAAAAAAAATAACCATTATCTAATCAAACAAAAAAGTAACCATTATCTAATCAAACAAAACCGCCTAGACTCATTAAAGGTGGCCCCTGTTAAACTTCCTAGGGACGGGATCTACTGGAGTCAGATTTCTGTGAGGAGCGGTTTTTTTTGGTGGTTTTTTCGACGGTTCGTCTAGAACCTCTGTTGATTAAAATCAAGCAGATTCAAACTCTTAGCATTGGTCAACTCAATACCGTCAACAACTCAAAATGATCATAATTTTGTTTTTGACGAACACTATGCCGTTCAAAGTTCAAACGTGTTTATAACGTTACCTAGTGGTTGATTCTTAAACATTTGTCTTATTTGGATAAACTTTAAGATTTATCCAAATCAATACTTATCGATCCAAAAACATCAAATTTGTCATTGGAGATGTGTTAAGGTCAAGAAATACACAAAGACAGTCCAAATACGGAATGTTAGTGGGAAACCAAGGATTTAGAGTAGTTAATAGGCGAGTTTGGTAGAATTTTTTACGTGTGGCTTGAATGTCCTCCTACCTTATTATCTTATCTTATCTTATCTTACTAATATAAAGAAAATAGGTATTTTTGGTGAAGCCTTTTTACATGACAATAATACCCCCATTAACTAATCTTGTAGTTAATATTTATATATTTATAGGAATGCCATTGTTTTAAAAATAGATAAAAAAATTAAAATTTAGATACCTTTAAAAATACACATCGGATTTTTGCAAAATTAATATATTTGGAAAACTCTTTAAATTATCTACGTAATGAGTACAGACAAGGATATTAAATTTTTTTTTTAAGATTTTTTTTTCCATTATTATCAAATTTGGTGTTGTTAAAAGAATCCAATTCAAGCATGTGCATCGCACATGTGGCCTTACTAGTAGTAATATAAAGAAAAGAGGTATTTTTGGTGAAGCCTTTTCACATGACAATAATACCCCCATTAACTAAGATTTTAGTTAATATTTGTATATTTACATGAATGTCATTGTTTTAAAAATAGATCAAAAAAATTAAAACTTAGATATCTTTAAAAATACACATCGGATTTTTGCAAAATTAATATATTTGGAAAGCTCTTTAAATTATCTACGTAATGAGTATAAACAAGGATATTAAATTTTTTATTTTAAGATTTTTTTTCCACTATTATCAAATTTGGTGTTGTTAAAAGAATCCAATTCAAGCATGTGAGCATCGCACATGCACCACCCACCACCACCACCACCACCACCACCACCACCACCACCACGAATGTCCTCTCACAAGTCACAAGTACCACAGAAATTTGTGACTACTGTGAGATACTCCCTCCGTCCCCAATATATAGGCGGAGATTTGAATTTTGGATGTCCCAATAAATAGGCGAGATCTATTTTTAAGATGGGTTTTCCATATATTACCCTTATTTATCATCTCTAGGAATCACCACAATTAAGTTAATGTCTCTACTATTGGAATTTGTACAAAGGGTAAAACAGGAAAGAGAAGGGATATATATAAAATCAATAAAACTTCTTATTCTAAGAAAAATCATCTTTTCCGCCTATATATTGGGGACGGAGGAGTATATGCATCCCGTTCCGAAAATGATATATATCCCCATTCCCTTCCACGCTTGTCTTAAAAGTAGCTAAACTAAACTAAAACAGCCTTGATATACCGAGTTTGTGCACCCTCATTGCACCAAGAGGGGATCGAACAGTCCAGGATTCCCTCTCAACCTCGAGATAGGAAGTGGGGCAGGAGTGGGCCCCACGCTCCTCTCACACCGTGCACACAACGCACGGTGCACCGATCATTTTTGAAACTAAAACCACATTCCGAAAAGTGTTAACTCCAGTCATCTACTCTCTTTCTCTCTCTAAAAAGGTCACTCTTTTTCACTCAATCCAAACACTTCTTCGTGAATCAAACTCCACATTAGACAAACAATCTACAGTTTGTTCACAAATGAAGTTGAAATCTTACCAAGTTTTGATCTTTTTGATTGTTTTGGGTTGTTCACATTTAAGGGTTGAAGCTGTAGGTGTGAACTGGGGTACTTCTTCTTCACATCCATTGCCTTCAGCTAAAGTGGTTGAGCTATTAAAAGCTAATAAAATCAGTAAAGTTAAGTTATTTGATGCAAACCCAAATGTTCTTGAAGCTTTATCTGGTACTGGAATCTCTGTTACTGTTGGCATTCCTAATTCCATGCTTAAAAGCTTGAGTTCTTCTAAGAAGGTTGCGAAGAGTTGGGTTCATAATAATCTTACTAGATATTTCTCTGATGGTGCTGGGAAAGTTAAAATAGAGTAAGCATTTCTGATTTTCAAGTTCTTTATTTTGTTTAATTTCTTGTATTTTTTGTGAATGTGGGTTTTGTATGCTTTTGATTTGTGTATTGGTTCGACAATGTGGGTAGCATTACATTTTTTAGGGTTTCTACTTTGGCAACATTGCTTTGCGGTACATGGTTTTGCTCAATTTCTGTGTTCTACTTTGATTTTGGCTTAGCAATTATTTCTTGATTTTTTGGGTTTTATGTTTTTGTGCTGCCTCATTTGTTTTCTGATGATAGAGATCGAATTCGGTGATAAAATGTGTAATTCTTTGTTTCATGGTAGTGTAGCTGGTATTCCCTACAGGCTGACATTTACTGGTTAGATCTGTAGGGATATATTGCACTTGTTTTATATATCTTGTTGTAGTTCTTGAGCTTATTCTGCGTTTCACTTCTTAGAGTCTAGGATTACTGGTGAATTCATATTGAGGTAAAAAATGGCCCTGCTGTTTTTTGTTTGTTTATTAGAGTGATAAGTCAATGCTAGACGAGTTGAGAGAATCCATAAAGATGAAGTGAAAATGTCAAGCAAAGTTTCAATAGAATGCTATAATCAGAATGTTTAATGGGATTGAATGGGAAGTTGTGAGTAAGAGATAAGTTTATGAATTTCCTATCTAGACATGAAAATTAGGAAGTCAAATGGGATAAAGAGGAGAGAGATTTACGCTGAAGTTACAATACAAACAAGTGTCTGGAAACATCAGTAACATAAATACTTACGACGCTTGGCAATTATTGCAATTTCGGCAATTGGTTTACTTGAACCCTCCTTATTTTGTATTGTTTTCATTATAAGTCGTAAGCATGTGTTACCTCATATAGGTTTTGAGAATTATGATAACGAAAGACACCGAGTTCGAAGCCTCCAATTTGCATGCCGTCCTGCGTAGTTAGTTTATTGAGTAAGAGTGGCTGTATGAGATAAAATTTTATTGGTGGAGTGTTTTGTACTTTTTGTTAAATGTTTGTTTGGAGGTTAGTTTGTTCTGTTGGGCACTCAATTAGAGAGTTTCTTTGACTTAATTACAGGTACATTGCTGTTGGAGACGAGCCATTCCTTCAAAGCTATGGTCAACAATTCCAGCCATTCATTATCGATGCAGTGATTAACATCCAAACAGCTCTTGTTGGTGCAAATCTAGCAAACAATGTGAAAGTTGTCGTTCCGTGCAATTCCGATGCATACATCTCTGTGACCGGTCTACCTTCAAAGGGGCACTTTAGACCCGACCTTAACAAAACCATGATTGAGCTCCTCACATTTCTCAGCAAGCACCACTCTCCTTTCTTCGTAAACATCTACCCTTTCTCAATCTTTCACCAAAATAAGAACATATCACTCGCATTCGCCCTCTTTGAACCAAAGGCACATTCTCTTAATGACAGTCACAAAACCTACAAGAATCTTTTTGATGTAACCCATGATACCCTGGTGACATCTTTATCCCAGCTAGGCTTTCCTGATATGGATATTGTCGTTGGTCAAATTGGGTGGCCAACAGATGGAGCAGTTAACTCTACTTCTTCCACTGCTGAGACTTTCATGAAAGGCCTAATAGCCCATCTTCATAGCAGTTCTGGAACTCCACTAAGACCTAAGAAACCTCCAACAGAGACATATATATTTAGCTTGTTGGACGAAGATCAAAGGAGCATAGCGAATGGAAATTTTGAGAGACACTGGGGAGTATTCACTTTTGATGGTCAAGCCAAGTACCATATTGATTTAGGTCAGGGAACGAGAAATCTTGTGAACGCGCAAGACGTTGAATATCTTCCCGCTAGATGGTGTGTGGTCAATAACAACAAAGAGTTGGTTAATGTCACTTCCAAAGCTCTCGAGGCTTGTTCAGTTGCCGACTGCAGTGCATTGTTTGTAGGAAGTTCTTGTTTCAACATGAGCTGGCCTGGAAATATATCATACGCATTCAATAGCTATTATCAGCAGCATGATCAGCGTGCAGAAAGCTGTGATTTTGGTGGTCTAGGACTGATAACAACTGTTAATCCTTCTATGGGTAATTGCAGGTACAACGTTCAGATACAAACATCAAATTCTTTTTCACCAAGTCGGTTGCCGCTCTTCTGCTGGAGATTTGTATTGGTGTTTTTGTTTTCAGTGTATTTGCTGTGTGTATCCCAGGAAAACTTGGTAGTGATTTTATAGCTTTTCGGTCTGCATTGAGACCGATGTTGCTGTAAGATTTCAGCTACTGTACAATTTTCAATGGTTTTGTTGGGTAGGCAAGAGAGAAATTAGCTGAACTGCTTAAAATTCCTCATGTTGTTCAACTGTAGCAGGCAAGTTGGTCATTTTCTTCTTCCTAATGGCAGCTACCTGCTGTGGGGTGAACAACTCCCTCAAAATGCCCAGTTTCCATTCATGAGAGTCATCAATCAGCTGAGAAACAAGCTGGTAGTTTGTCAGTAAGCAGGACTGCAGGAGTGATAAGAGGTCTTGTTGATTATGTGTCCAACTTCTGATGTGATGCATAACTACCTGCCAGAGCCCATATGTTATGGAAAGATCATGATATGAAAAGTATTCTCTCCAACATTTATACTCATAAAGGACTCATTTGATGATGCATATGGACCAAGCTAGTTTTGTTAAAAATAAATAAATACTGTACAGAATTACATTGAGTGAAATCCTAGGCGGTGTTTTTCTTTTTGGCAACCAGAACCAGATGGCCATCAATCTCCATTTAAGCACAATAATTACACGCAGTAGCATGACAAAGTTAGGAAGTGAGATTACTCTAAATTCTTCCCTCCCAACAATCAATTCAACAACCAATGGCTCAACAGTTGACACAACCATGTTCAATGCTATGCCCATACTGCAGCCAATATATGGAACCATTGGCACAAATTGAAGAAATCACATAATGAAGAGATGAACGCATAGAGAATCCTGAAGGACCTGAACGGAACCAGATTTTTATGGAGCAAAATTTGCCAACCAAAATCAGCTTTCTCCTTGGTTAATTTGCATCATCTGGGACAAGCTCTGAAATTAAAAACACACTTCCAGATGTCGCCAAATAACAACACCAAAATCTTTAAAAATAATGCACTAAAAGTACAACTGCCTCACTCTTCCAATTTGTATGCTGCAACATTTGAACTGTCATCCGAAGAAAAAAATTACCAATTGTGAATCCTTCATTCCAACTACAATTATATACAGTATGATTTATGAGACCAATCATGTTTTTGGTCCTCATTCAGAATAGTACCCAGCAGGGTTGGTCCTGTCATATAAAAGTCTTCCTCAACATGAGCATCAAGCTGGCTGATCTGGTTCCATTAAAAATAAGGCGGTACATGCTATAGTCTGTAGCATTCTTGGATGTGGGATTGGAATCCGAGAAGAAGCTCAATACTGCTGATAAATGCTGTAAGTCATTGAAAGAGACTGCAGCCTCAAGAAACTTTGAAGGGCAAATTGAAATGCCCTTGTTCTTCCATATGTAGCGAATAGCTTCAATATAATAGCCATCTTGTACTAGTTGGGGAACATGGTCCTCATGTAACTAGAGCTTCCTAGACATAACCATAACCAGCTTCCTTATCATGAAGTTCTCACATCTTGATTCTCAAGAGCTGTAATGCAACTTCCTTTGAGGGTTCAACAATCTTTTTCAAGAAAAACGTCCAAAGCTCTGCAAAGGGTTCATTTCACGCAAGCAATTGTATAGTCATCATATTCAGATTTGGATGTACCTTAAGTTTTTCTGAAGCAGCACTGCGCAAATACTCAGACAATGATGGCAGATGAGTAAGTAGGGTCCCGTGCTCTTCCTCAGAGCAAACATAAAATGATACATTTCATCAAGTGAGATTGCTGCTGACACAACTTGTAACTCACGCTCAGGAATGTCAGACAGATTGGTTTCTGCCTGATTCAGACCCTCATGATTGTAGAGGAAGCTCAATGTCGGCATCTGTGTGAGAATCACCAGAACCAGTTCCAAGTAATTTCAGGTTCACATTCTCCTCAGCATCAGAAGTTCAGAACCTAATGATGGTCGATCTTCACCATGGAACTTTTGGTAACACCAGTAAATTCTGTCTGTACACCTCCACTCATGGATTGTTGGTATTCACTCTCTCCTCCACTTATAGGTCCACACTTAAAATCAAATTTCTATGTATATCCGCACTACTTGCCAGTACATTATTTAAAAACCTAGAATCATAAAATGCTAGTTTCAGAAGTTAAAATCTTTTCACCTCCAACAAGTCTTTCCTGGATGGAAATTCCCACTCTACCAAGTGCAAGTATGACATGACAAGCGTGTCTATTGCCCTAGAAACCACTGGCGCAAGTATGATATGCTTAGTTATTTTTCGCTTTCTTAAAACAAAAGAAAAATATCAGCTACACTTGCCAGAATCTACTTCTCAAAGGTTTCACTTCCGATAGCACGTTAGACTATTGTTTTATGTGAACAAGATAAGGCAGATGCGGATCACATTATATTCACCTCTCATCTAAAGTAGAGTTTTTGTCTTTCAATGTCTAGGCATGGGTGATACCTAGAAGTTCTTTTCAGTGAGCTGATGAAAATTAGGAAAAAAATACAGATGTTGGTGTGTTACCATTCTACTTCCACCTCGAGAAGCTCTTTTACATCTTTTTGATTTTGTACTTCTCAAAAAAAATTCAGCAGGGTTTTGTTTGACATATGCTATGCTTTATACTCTATGAAACGGGTATATATTTCAAAATTGTTCATCTTATACTAATACTAATATAAAGAAAAGAGATCTTTTTGATAGGAGACCCCCTAAATTACTTAGTTGTCCCCATTTCTTATATATTTACATAAATACCATTGTTCTAAAAATAGATCAAATTTTTTAAAAACTTAATATCTTTCAACATATACACCGGATTTTTGTAAAATTTATATATTTGAAAAGCTCATTTAATTATCTACGTAACGAGTACAAATAAGAATATTAAATTTTTGTTTTAAGAAAAAAATTTCATGACTTTCAAATTTAGTATTGTTGAATGAGTAAAATTCAAGCATGTGCATCCTCTTCATATCCTCTTCTTCATCTTGATCTACCAGGGACCATATTAAAAGAGAAAGCGACGTACTTGTTCTTTAAAAGGAAAAGATCATTTTTTTCAATCATCTGGGAGGAAATTAATATACAGCAGTAAGAACATTCAGCATGACATTCAAATAGTCTTTTTCTTTTTCTTTTTTTCCTTGGATGGAAGTGGAACGTTAAACATAGTTAATGTTATGTGAACAAGTATATAAGCATGAAAATGGAAGTAATAACACAGATAAATTATTTGTTACGTAGAGACACTGCTTGGTATGCAAGAGAATTCGCAGCTACAAAATATAGTAAGCTGCAAATTTTTTCAAAACTTTGTAGTGATTCTAATGCTGCAAATGTTCACAGTCAATTTAACCTATTGTTTAGGCCAGCCGCAAATCGGTGCAAACAACTCGTATTTGTTGTTGGGCTTACCAAGCAGGCGCAATTTTACGTAAATGCAAAAAATTGCATGATACCAAGCAGGCTCATATATTCAAGAAAACAATTGCAAAGTGAATAACTAGATTTGTAAAACTGCATAAAAGAAAGAAAACAGAAGTTGAAGCACTATACAAGCTTACATGTTTTTTGAATAGCTCCAGCAAAGTGCTAAATTGATCACCTGAGAAATGCTCCGTCGAACTCATTGATCACACTGTCAGCACGGCTTCTCTCGCTCTATTTTTCTTCTTAGATTTTTCTCCTAGGGATTTCAAAGAGAGGAAGCTGTTCATGTGGGAAGATGCAGTAAGAAATATCACATTTTCCTCTGAACCGTCATCCCAAAGTTTTATCCAAGCAGTTGTTGTCAGGTCATAACAATAAAGCGTTGAATCTCTGTGCACAAACAGCACTTCATTCTTCTTTGTAAATAGTAACGGCACGCAAGGAAACATGTTAGCCAGGTCAATGCTGAATTCCCCACTCCAACTCTCTTGCGGACCGGTTCCCTTCAATGACCATATTTCTAGAAGATGTTCGGAGATATTTTGCAGACAAAGGCACAAATTCCCTCCCAGCGCTTGCAGTCCATATGTACAGTTTTGCAGGTTTCGACTGAGGCAAGGTACTGGTTGGACCAATCGGAACTCCTCGTCTGCCAAACTGAAAGCCACGATATTCTTAATCTCCAGCCAGTGAAGAGCTCCATTTGCAAAGACTCCAACAGGCTGGGGGAAACACAAATAGTACGAGGTTCTACCTATGGTTCTCCACCCACTGCCACTGCCAATAGTATATACTTGGACCTCTCCCTTCGCAGAATCATTGAATTTCTCATAATAGATCCTAACAACCTTATACAAATTGGTTATTGAATAAACGTATCCAAAACCGAATGCGCCTGTATACTTTTGGGGGGATACGGTATGTTTAGGAAGATTGACATATTCTCCGGTCATGGGATTGCATATATAAATAGGATCAGGAATTCCGTCATGATACCTGTTGAGACAAATAAAACCATTGAGTGAACCAACTAAGACATTCTTAGGGCTATCAGTCGTGATACAAGGATAGCTGATGCTGGTCGTTTTAAGTGTCTTGTACGAGAAACTGTCATGGATATTCATCTCATCATTATACTTGTCTCCATAATAGAGTCGAGGTCCTACTCTATCCATTTCTTCTTCCAGTAAAAAGGAAAACATAAGACCCATCTTCACCACAGAAGAAGAAGAAGCAGCATTACCAAACTCACCATTAGCAAGTTGCAGTAACTGACGGCGATGGTGCATCTCCGCGAACTGATTTCTTCTACTAGTAAGGAGACTAAGCAACCTTTTGCAAACTACCTTACAGTCTAAAACAGACTCAGTTGGTAATCGAGAAATTATGTCTAATATGATATCTGGTGGCAGACTCTTCAATGTCATTCTTTCTGAAATTTAGAAATAGAAATAACATCAATCAATTGAACAAGTATCTTACCTATGATAACTAGTCTAGGTATATGCATACATAATTGAGTGTAAACAAGAATAAGGAATGTTTACTCCACTTTAATCAATCAGTGAATCAAGAAATGAAAAGAATACCTTTGATGGAAGTAGTAGTAGATGTTTGAGGAAGTGAATCAACAGAACAAACTACAGTCTCCAATGTTGATTAGTTGTTGAAACAGACTTACTTCAACAACAGCAGCAGAAGATGAAGTTATCTCTCTTTGAATGGAACCACCAAGACGAAGAAGATGGCGTTGTTTCTTTCTTAATCGTTGCAATTGTAATGGATCCTTAGCAACACCGATTCCACCCAGAATAACAATTCTAAGTGCAATCAAGAAATGGAGAAAGTCTAGAAGCGAAATACCGAACACAGAAATTAGGGCTTTTTGTAAATGATCTAAGAAGAAAGAGAGAGAGGGGGAAACCTGGCTCCGTAGTTTTCAATGTACTACTTGTAGACGTGTAAAACGGGCCGGTCCAGACTGGCCCGTCTTTGTTTAATAAGCCTAACCTGGCACATAACCTGGTCTGGGTCCGTCCCATCCTTGGCCTGAGCCTGATATGTAAGGAGTCTATGGACCAGGCTAGGCCGGGTTAATTTGGGACTAAGCATAGTCCACCAGTTTTACGTTTTTTAAAAAATCGTCAGCGTAACGAGATTAATAGGAAAAACTACTACTATCAGTTTTGGCAATTATCAGAATCACATTATTTTTGTCCAAATTTTTCATGTCGAAGTTACAACTGAATATGTTCTTAGGTTTATCAACCTCAAATAAGTTTGAGCAAAAAAAAAAAAAACTAATTCACCCGCATACAAACAAATAGTGATGGTTGCATTCTTTTCAAACTTATACTACTTGTCACACTTTCATTATTTATGAAGTGAAATTATGTGAAATTATCAATAGTAGTATCTATTAATATAGGCGATGAAATGATGGGGTTGTTTTTCCCCCCCGAAGCATTTTGGATGGTTGTGCAAGTTAATTTCCAAACTATTTTTTTTTTTTTTGGAAATTTAAAAAGATTTTAAGTTAATAAGCCTAGAATAAAATAATATATACAATAACTTTGTAGTCACCAACAGCTGCACATTCACTTACCTTGGATGGAATAGGAGAGTGTTAGGAAAATCACAGACAAATGTTGCGCAATAACCAAAAAACACGCATAAACTTAGGGTTGTGGGTTGGGTCAGACCATAATTTACACTATAACTCTCTTCAGACATCGACGGTGTTACTGAAATGACGAGGGTACCCAAGTACACCACAATCTTTTCGTTTCAACCTATAAGTCTGATACCAAGTGTGATCGTCTATGAACAACGTCGAGACAATACGACAACAAGGTATACACTTGATAATAGTTACGGTATGAAATCGATATATTATAGGATCACAATCAAGTGTCTCGGATTAACTGACTAGTGTATTTACTTTTAGTTATGACAAAACAATTATAATTGCGGAAAGTAAAAGTAGATCACACAACAAGATTTTGCTAACGAGGAAACCACAAATGCAAAAAAGCCCCGGGACCTAGTCCAGTTTTGAATACTATCAGAATTAAGACGTTATACAAAGAACAAAGCCAACTTTGAATAGTTGAGACCAAGTAATGTACCCCTAATTACTTAGTTCCCTAAGTATCCCTGCACCTATAACCGCTTGGCCAACACACCTGAATCCCAAGATAGAAATCACTACCTTGAGTTGCTTTACCGATGTAAAGTCTTAAGCACTCGACTCCTTTTGATCGTATTCCAAAAAGTAAGGAATAAATCTGTTTGGTAATTACTCTATTAATCTATAAGAATAAGTAAACTCCTTTGTAGATTTTTGAGAAAGGCTCTTCCGTTTAACAAATAAACTCCTTTGTCGGGTTAGATCATTCAATATCTTTTTACCGAAGTAATTAGATCTAGATTCGCAGTCAATCTAAATAGATCTCAAAAGAGAAATACAAAGAGATGTCGGTCTATACAACTAGATTATCACAAGTCTATAAAAGATAAACAAGATCTAGTTGGATCCCAGGGATAATCAAGATGTGTGCCTAAATTAATATCACAAGATGCAAAACCAATCAGAAAAATCTTTTTGATTTCAAATCTTCAATTGTCTCTAATTGTATCTACACACCAAAAACTTGATTCCACTTATGATCGATCACACACATAACGTAGTATGTTAACAATGGATGATCACAACTTGTCTTCAGATTGAAAAAACATTTCTAAAGATCCCATCGATACTTTGATCTAGTTTGAGTGATCTTATGTTATAAGAGAAGGAACTCAAGAATAATCAAACTAGGTGCAATCAAAGTTTCAACAACCGTTAGTCAATCTGAAAACGTGGGGGGTACCAAAATATACCACCAACTTTTTCTTAGGAAACCTGTATGGACACAACCTAAATACAATTCCGAGAGTTCAACATAATGAATCTCAATCGAGGAATAATATTCAGATTTATATCTCTTTCTCTCACAATTAGAATGTTTACAGAACCAAGTCCGTGAACCTAATTATGTGTGAGAGTTCTTGAACGATCTCAAAAATCTATATCCAAGAATCAATCAAGTCGTATCCAACAAACAAGGATGGATGTATCTACTTTGATTGATTCACGTACAATATGTGATATTTCAATTATAAAGATAGACAATATAATGTGGAAAAGAAATAACACAGACACCATAAATTTTTTTAACGAGGAAACCGCAAGTGCAGAAAAACCCTGAGACCTAGTCCATATTGAACACCAAACTGTATTAAACCGCTATAGACACTAGCCTATTACCAATTAACTTCGAACTGGAATGTAGTTGAGACCGAATTAAACCCTCACATCAATTCAATTATAATCGCGCTTTTTACTCCTCTTGAATCCCAGCAGGACTCCGCGCAAATGATTCCCTTAGCTGACGTTCTTTACAGCCTAAGAGTTGCTTCAACTTAATTGAAGAATTTAAAATAATTCGCCTCCCACATATAAGCCTATATGGTGATTTCCTTTTTGATCGTAGATCAAGGTGAGACTGGAAATTGATAGCAATAGACAAAGTCTAGCTAACCTCAAAATCCGGACTTATGTTTCCCAAAGAGCAGCCTAGATTATTATTCACCTCACAAGTATTAAACATGTGGAATCACAAAGTCTGGGGCGAAAGAAAGCTTTGTGATTTCTATCTATCTTCTTCGAGTGAGAAACTCAACAATCAAACAAGATCAGGATACACAAACTATCAAGATAGAAGATAGTTGGACTTGGCTTCACGAAACCCCGTGAAGTCTTTTTAGTCGCTAAATGCTAGAAGGGTTTTAGGAAGAGGACGACTCTAGTTTACAACTAGGAGACACAAGAGTAGTGTCGGGATTCAAAGATCTCAATTGCTTGAGGATCCCCTTTTATAGACTTTCAAAGCATAAGTTGCTTTAGGTTTAAGCTAAGATAGTTTTAGAACCAAGCAAACAATTTCCATTGTTAGATGAATCTTTGAAATGTGATTGATATAACAAGATATACACTCTGGTTAGGATGAACCATAACCGAATCGTGTATAAAGACATTGGTCATGGACGGTTAGCCAAAACTAGCCGATTCAACCATAAGCTTAATCATTTTCATAAACACTTAATACTTTTAAGTTTGAATCACACCCATAGGTTATAATGTGATTAATCATGTCTATAATGTTTTTAAAGATTTATTCAAAAGCTAATTATCTCATAGAAATAATTTTATGTGCATCTGAAAATATCCGACAGGGCAAGTACGTGTACCAGGTACCTGTACTTTACCTTGTTCGTGACTATTTTTGTCATGGTACATGTACCAGGTATGTGTACCCTTAATACAAAAAAGGTTTCGGATCTTACAATTTTTTTTCGGTTTGCGTACCGGGTATGTATATCACACCGGTTTCAAAACCAATAGTTCTTTTTTCGTATGCATACCAGGTATGCGTACAAATCCAAGTTCACGAAGACTCCACTAAGTCTCTCTCGACATATAACTACTCTGGTACGTGTACTTAGTACATGTAATACGGTTTAGGACCTATAATGATTTTTCACCGTATATGTAACCGGTATGCATCTTTGTCATGTATCAGATTTTGATAGTTCTATATTTCTCTCTAAATCAATTCGAAACATTCCCAAATAACATCAATGACACATATCACTGTTCCAGGCTATTTTCGAATGAGAATTCTTGAATCACGATTTAGATTATGCACAATAAATTGTTCTTAGCCGAAATTCATCAAGTATGAACAAATGTTCATTAAGCTTAGTCATATATATTTCGAGAACTAATTATCAAAATAAACTTGACTCGAAATTCTTGTGATGCTTGCAATAGTATAATTAGTCATGCGAGGACGTCTCATAGATATAAGGATGAATATAACTTGAGAAATAGGTGGTTCAGTCTTCACTTACCTTTTGTTGAGGAAGTTTTCCAAAAGCTTCGGTTGATCTTCGACTTCAAACGGTAAAACGCAATGATGTTCGATTCTAAACTACATACTTTTATCCTAATCCGAGACTTAACTAATTGTAGACTAGAAATGAAGATATAGTTTTGACAACCAAATTTGACAACAAGCTTGAGATAGCAACACTTGTGAGTTCGACCGAGCAATGCTCTAACACAATCAAATCAATAACCGAAAACTAAACAACAATGCTATTGTCTAGTTTCCCATCAACGGTACTTGCTAGAGATTCTTGATCCTAGAGAAGTCTTTAAATGAGCCGACGTAAGAGATTTCTCCTAATTAGGGTACTTTCCTCTCCGGTATAGTATTACAATTTATACTGGTAGTAGGCTCCGCCGGAAATAATGAAGTTCTCCTGGCTAAGGATAGTTTGTAAGAAGAACAAACTTCACTATTTATATAACAAGGTTGTTTGGACAATCATCGTTGCCAATAATACTAAAAATTTACAACTTTGTTGAGCTTGATTAAGTAGATATTATCGCATATATGTTATTTATGCAAAACATACTTTTTGAAATAATGATAAACATTGAGACCCGCAAAATAGACTTTTTATTGCATAATAATATCTTAAGTATATACAAACATGACATTTTATCATACAATATTTAGCCAATAGTGTATTTCGTATTTCAAGCCATCCAATCTGGAACCTAAAATGTAACCTGAATCATAAGTTCACGTGATAAATTCAGTTCACATAGCTTCTACATCACTAAAAACTAACATTAAGAAGCTTTTCTTTTTCTTACTATTCTCTTTATGTATATACGGATATATTCTTGTGCTCACATAATTAGTGAACCAATGAAGTTAATAGACAAACTATTAATGAAACTTAGTACATTTACATGCTTTGAGGTGGTCGTATTACATGTGATATTTTGAAACATCTGTTGATCCTCAACTAGTGTATTTATCAAAATCCATAATGCTGGCTATAGATTTTGAAAGCGCAAATACATAAACGATTATCAAACAATGAATTTTCCCACGTATGTTTGTTTTTTATTTATTTTTTGAGACTTTGCTATTTCATGGAGATGTAAATATATAGCTTTTTCCATTTTCGCATAAATATGAGATTTGAAACAACTTTAATGTCAAGAAAACATAAACTGAACTATAATATACCTTCTGTCTCGTTTTCCTCTTTACTTGTTGGAGTCTATCTATTGCAGAACCAAACCTATACCTATGAACTATATCAGTACATATATATCCTCTGCCAGAATCTTCTAAGAGGAAATGAACTTCCTTCAAGCGTGCAAGTCAATACCAGGGACCCAACATAGTGAGTTTATAACCATTTTCTTTATATATACTAATCTTTGACATTGAGCATGTTTGATTTATTTAGGGCTTCTTGGCATGTTTATACTTTAAATCCCTACGATCCTAATTAACCTCCATTGATATAAAATATGGATGACAAAACTATTCAGCTAAACCAACAATATGTCAGGTTTTTAAATTGTTTAGCTTACACGATTAGTCAGTTATAAAAAGAAATAATTGGTCTTCGGCTGAACCCTATAAAGGTATAAACCATTTGTAGATTAGTACGAATACTACAACCAAATATTTTCAAATTAGTTTAAACCCATAGAGACCAAATAATAGATATTTAACAATGACTCAATTATTTCCTTTTCATGAAGGGGAGGTACCGAGTAAATCACCAACTTTTTCATCACGGAACCTATATGAAAAGGGGAGGGTACCGAGTACACCACCATTTTTTTTGTTATGGAGCCTATAAAATATTTCCTTGCGTGAAATTTAATCTAATGATTAAAGCAGACAATAAAATATCCTTAGGTAATTTCTTGAAAGAGATTGTTGAATCACAAGGATTAATTAATGTACAACTTGCTTGTACTTTATATTATAAAGATATAACCAATATAATGTGAAAATTAAAAGTAAAGCAAGACACCAAATTTTTATTAACGAGGAAACCTGCAAGCCAGCAGTAAAACCCCGCGACCTTGTCTAATTTGAATACACATTATATTAATCTGTTACAAATACTATGCTACTATTAGACTTTAGTCTGGAATGTAATTGAGACAGAATAAAACCTCCAAGCTAATCTGCTGAAGTTGTGCCCATACATCTATTGATTCTCGTAAGAACTTATGCACTTGATTCCCCTAGTCGATGTCCTTTACATCCCTAGGAGTTTTTCCATAGTCCGGCAGGAAGACTAGCGATACCCTGCCTCTAACATGGATTTTAAAGATTTATTTTCGATACTAGATCAAGGATAAAAACCGATCTAAATCCAAGATTAGGGTCTATGATCTTCAAGACTTATAGATACCTAAACTTCTATCTACACAAAAATTACAAGCTAAGAAAAAATATGTTGCATTCAGGTGTAAAACTCGCAGGCAGAATTTCAATATATAAGAGTTATACTCAACTGTGTTTATAGTTTTCTATCAAATCTAGATTTGATCTGTAATTCTTAAATGACCTTATATCGGAAGAAAAGATAAGAAGTATACGAAACACAAATACGAATACGGGTATCGAAACCATATTTCTTTCAAGATATGTAAACATGTGCTTTACGAATCCCATTAAATCTCGAAGATCTTCTAGGTTTTAGAGGACAACTTTTTAACAAGATACACATGAGTGTAGGGGTAGAGTTTTATGTGTTTTTAATCTCTCCAATTTATAGTGATGAAACAAGGATGAAGTTAATTCTCAATTGCTAAAACAAAGTCGTTCCTTAAAATTGTTTCATTGGGAATGATTATGCTTGCAATGAGATTTTTCATGGTTTGAAGTTTTTAGATAATTGTAAGCCCAAGTAAATTCTTATGAAAAGAATTACTCCTAAAGGTAACTTCAAACTTTCAAGAAAAGAAATAGATTTTCTAACCATATGAATTAGCTGTGGATAGCAATTAGTAAGAGTGTAGAAAGTTAGCCTTGAAATTCAAATAAGAATGAATGAGCCCATAGATATAGACGTTACGTGTTTGTGTCATTAAGGTTTTAGGTCTATGAAGGCTGAGTCATTGGAGCAAAAAATAAAAAGTATAAATTGTTAGCCTTGTAGGTTCCGGAACCCATATAGGTAGGTTCACAAACTCAAACGCAAACAAAGTTATAGAAGAAATCAAAACTTGTTAGGTTCGCTTATAGAAGAAATCAAAACTTGTTAGGTTCACGAATTCACCATAATAGGCTCGCAAACTCAAATGCAAATATGTCTCAGGAGCATTGTTTATTTCTTAGGTTCGAACTCCCCATGTTAGGTTCACGAACTCAAATGCTTTAAAAATCTCAGGAGAAATCTCTTTGAATAGGTTCACGAACTCATCATATAGGATCGTGAATTCAAATACATTTAAATCTCTTCTTAGGTTCCCAAACTCACCGTAATAAGTTCGTGAAATCAAAATACAAATGATTTCAGAGAAACTTTGGTTCATGAACTTACTGTAATAGGTTTAGAAACTCAAAGGCATTATTTTCCTTGAGTTTTGAGTTCAGTAAGCTTTGGTTCACATACTTAATTGTTAGAAGACGAAACATCACTAGACTTAGCAAGAAGCTAATCAGTGATATAATCTTCTTTAAATTATGATGAACTACTAAAGTCCTCGACTTTTTGTACGACATATAGATGGATGGAAACGAGTTCAATAGGAAAAGATAAGTCTCAGTTACTTACCTTGATGAAGCTTCTTCAAATTAATGTCTTCGTGTGATCTTCAATTCTTCATCCGCCTTGAATAAATTGGAAAATTCTAAAACTCTACTACTTAATTGATTCCAAACCGAAGTTGACTTTATTAGAATAATATCAAGAAATAATTTTGGCACCTAAAATATGACAACATACTTGACATGCGAAGGTAATGAAGGCTAAACCGAGCATTAGCTCTAACAACAACTATATGTTCAATACTCCTTGTGATAATGAATCTTTTTTATTGTTGCATTGGTATAGTGGGAGATAAGTGATCTATTTTTATTGAGTAAATGAAGCTCGGAAATTCATGTGATAATATTAGATTTATTACGACAATGTATCTTATGTGTTAAGAACATAATGCTATTTTTCTCATTCTCGTCTTAAAATTTATTTTTGTTTATTCTGGTGCAATGATTTTACAAAACAAGGTCCTTTAATTAAAGTTGTTTATGTTATCGAATCCCTCATCCCTCAAAGACGTCGCATGACTGATGCAATACATATCATTTATATTTTTCCAATTCGTATTGTACTGTGGTGTTTTTTTTTTTTTTTACTTTTATAGTTAGTACATCATGTAAGTACTCTTGAAGGAAAAATAAGCTAACTTAGAATACAAGTTTATTTTTAGCATCATACATACATGACTAAAATTTGATGGGAATTCACTTAGTTATTCGAAATTTCTTTTTCTAAGCTTAGTTATACATTGGCAAACTTACACTCATTATCTTGATTAATTTGTATTATGTTAGGTGGGTGTCCCCTTGATACCGGAGGTGATTTTTCGACAAAGAGACTGAGAAGGTCATTGACTTATTCTATATTTATGGTTTAATTTGCGATATTACAACATATATTATATTGAATCTATTTCATTGGGGTGAAGGTCCTTTGAGAAAACTAACTATCTATAAGGAGGAGTTGAAAAGGGATGATGTTGAAAGTGAAGGAAATAAAAATGATGGAGATGTTAAAGCACTTGAAGTTTAATTAAGTGCGTAGAAATGAGATTTTTTTTATTGAAAGTGGACAGCCCAAAGAACTCACCTTAGGTGGGGACAGTTGAAGATCAAGTTATGTGGGTTGAAATTGTTGCAAAACAAAGCCCAGCTTTAAGTGATGAACCGGTTTTAGCCTAAATTAGAATGGTCGCACATGAGCATTAATCGAAGTTTTCACTTAGGTTGGCAGTTTCAAACAAGTGTTTATTTTAGGCAATTGAATCACAACACACAGCAGCAACAAATTACAAAGAATGATACTCGATGCTCAGCATACGGGGAGTGTTTTAAGAGTTGCACATCACAATTGGCTCACTGTGTTAGTGTCTAGATGCAAGGTAACTTGATGCAGCTTTAAGGGTTACAAAGCATACAAGGCGAATCACAAGATCATGAGAATCAAGAGCTAGCCATTATGCATATAGATTCACAAATGCACAAGTTTCATTTCAAATTCATACAAGAACTAAGCACATTCACAAATAGTTATAACCTCCTATTGCAAATTTTCAAAGACACAACTCAGGCTGATGGTACTATGGTCGCCGTAACACACAACAGGTAGTATCCCACATGATTTGAAGGCTTAACAAAGACATGATAGCAAGGCATACAGTGGTAGACTAGCTTATCGTGTGTGGTCATGTTATACCAATCAATAGCTTCAAATTTACCACAATCACTTAAGTGTCACAATATGATTCAACAAAATCCGTAGATGGAGCAATATGCGAAAGTATTTAGCTCATCATGCACATATGGTTCACATAGCCTGTGGATTACAAACAAAGATGCTCATCATGCTAAAGCTTAGTTCAATGACTGAAGACCAGTCAAAGAGATTGCTACCTTAGTTTTCACAGATCATGGGAATGGCTAATGAGCACCAGTGCAAGAAGCATTAGAGCATTAATCGGGCTATTCATTTACGATCTAATGCAGATCAAATCTAACGGCCCGGATGCAGACTTTCAATCCCGGATTGAGATGGATAGCTTGGGCCCATGTCTTGTAAATGATTTGCCTCGATGCGCGCGCTGGGCTTTGGCTTTGGCCCATAGATTCTCGACTCCAATCCTTCGCTTTTGGCTCTAATTCCTCCTGACTTTATTTAGTACTCTAAAATACAAAATTAATTAATACAAATATTTATTCTGAAAAATTAACCGGGATAATATCTGATTTCTAAGCGCAAAAGATGAGTAAAATGCCAATAAAAAGGTGTATAAATATGCACTATTTGGCACTCATCACCCGGAGGTGATTTTTCGACAAAGAGACTGAGAAGGTCATTGACTTATTCTATATTTATGGTTTAATTTGCGATATTACAACATATATTATATTGAATCTATTTCATTGGGGTGAAGGTCCTTTGAGAAAACTAACTATCTATAAGGAGGAGTTGAAAAGGGATGATGTTGAAAGTGAAGGAAATAAAAATGATGGAGATGTTAAAGCACTTGAAGTTTAATTAAGTGCGTAGAAATGAGATTTTTTTATTTATTTACGATCTAATTAAAACTATAAACCCTGACAATTCAAAAAGCAATACTAAAAATCAGGAAAAACAGAAACAAACCTTAGCATCTGGATCTAGAATTTTGTCTGGATCGTTATATGAATCATTTTTCTTCTCATTCATTGCACCAGATCCAGATGTTTTACCTTCCTTTCCTTAGAAGGGACATCAACATCAAAAGTAGAAGATTTCCTTTTTCTTTTATTGGATGAAACTAAATAAGGTTAGGGCTATTAAGATTAGTACCAAATCCAGATTGTTTAACTTTATTTTTCTGTGGAAGTTTGAATATAAATCTTCTAGTTGATTTTTTCATATTCTCATCCAGGAGTTCATCTTGTGAAGAACCTTTTGAAGGACCGCCTTATCTAGCAATGTAGGGAGAAGATTTTCTTTTCAGACATAAAACGTGTTTAGGGCTATTAGGATTATACCTTTGTTTTTCTGAGAAAGTTTGATTATCAATCTTTTTGTCGATTTCTTCATATTCTTATCCAGGAGTTCACTTGAGAAATACCTTTAAAAGGACCGACAATGTCACAACGTAATAAGATTTAGGGCTATTAATATTAAATTATTAATATTATCTTCCATTTTAAGAGTGAAGTAAATGTAACAAATGTGGCAAAGAAAAAAACGACATAAGTTTTTCCTTATATACGGGACGACGGTATCCATTTCTCCAAGCATGAGTCAGATAACTTGTTTTACACGAAGAAAGGAGAATAAAGGGTATTTTTGGGAAGTTGTAATAACATTATGCAACTGGAGCCATTTATCGAACGACTATATTTGGTGGTTTTTCTGATATTAATGTTGATTTGACAAGTCAATTTATCTTATTGAAGTCTGACATGACATTAATGGTTCTACTTTTAGCGTTACTGTTAGGTACATCCCTAGTTATAACACATAAGTAGTGCACACATGCAGTGAACGTCGACATTGTTACTTTTTATGCTCAATACGTTGCACCTAATGTTATACTTTGTCATCTGAAACTTAAATTTATTTCTTTTGTTATATACTTATGTATAAACTTTTTGAATACCATTTAAGCAATATATTGCTTCAAAAAAAAAAAAATCAATAGGTAAGGTATAAGTTCTTTTATTTTACCTTTAAATTAAATCTATTTTTTTGGAGAAGTGAAAAGATTTTTTTTTTTTAATATTGTTGTTTATGCTCGTTGCGTAGATAATTCAAAGAACTTTACAAATATATAAAAATTCACCAAAATCCGACGCACGGTTTCAAAGATATGAAGTTTGTTTATTTTCAGTTTTATAAAAATGACGTTTTCGTACATAAATAATTTCTGACATATTTGTATTTTAGTCTCTGTAAATTACATATATCATTATGGAAATCTGATATATGTACGTTTTATCCTTATTTCATTTGGTGTTTAGTGTTTAGTCCTTGTTTTGTTCGTTAAAGAGAATATTCCGTTTGGTTATTAATAATTTGCTAAGGTTTTGATTTTAATCTTGCTCTCCTTGAACGGGGGGAGATATACAATCAGCCACGACATTAGCGTTAGCCGTTTCTGTTTGTTTGTTCTTTACTATCCCTTTTTACATATTATTAGCGCCAAAAATTCTAACATTGGAAGTAGGACCTTGTTGGTTTTAGTTAGAGTATTGATGATGAAATCAACGGTTGAGATTCAATTTAATGATAAGAAATAAGTTGTACCAACATTATCATATTGATTTTGATGCCATTCGACTTTGCTGTAGTATATAGCTTATGTGGCTTTTTCTTTAATAAATTGTAGCTTATATATGGTTCAAATGGTAGAACTTCATCATATATATTCTCGCTCGACTAGGGATTACCCCCAAAATCTTGTTCTAAACAAAAATAGTGCATTGAAGGAGGTGTCTGTTATATGTTCCTTTCGTTTTCTAAAAAGTTGAGCTATTTTAAGTTTGCATAATTCTTAAGTTATGAGGAAAAAGAAATATTTTTAGGTATTTTTTTGATTGTATACGTAGGCTAAGCACTATGGTTGGCCATTTTTCTTGGCTATAGCTCTAATCTATCCAAGCAAAAAGAGAGCAACATTGCAACCACTATGGTAGAGATGCATTTATTGACTTATGGTGACGAAAACTGAGTTTCTGTATACGGATTTTTAAATATGATATTATGGATTTCTATTGTAAAATAGGTAAATCCCTAAAATTTAGCTGTTGATGGTGATTTTTAGTTTAGGGATAAAATCGTAAAACCGTACATCTAACATGACGTCACTATGACCAATAATGCATTTATTAAATCAATCAGCGTATTTATGTAAGAATTACCAGGGTACCTTTTTTCTTATATACACGTGTCATGTTCCATGGCAGAACCATTAGTATTAACTGATATCACCTCTGTATACACCTAACCCTAATTCTCTCACCATGCCAATGGCAAACCATGCCAGCCACGTCTCGGCGCCAAGGCATTACTTTACTATGTTAGTATGGAAATGGTTTCAAAAAAAGTTGGCCTTTTTTTCGATATAGAACACTCATATCGATAAAACGATTTGAACCTGTTACTGGAAAAAGGAAGGATCCCTTTTTTCAATGCCGAATCGACGACCTATGTATTAAAGTAAGAAGCATTTTTTGGATTTTAAGAAAAAAACAACTTTGCCGATAATTCTGATTTTTGTCCTGGGTCGGAAGAGTCCTCCAAATATTATGGTCGTGGATCAATGATCCGTTTTGATATTTTGGAATACGAACAGAGAAGAGAGGATAGGCTCATTACATAAAAAAAAAAAAGGAATCCCTTATCAGTAATCGAGCGTGAGAGCCAAATGAATCGAAAGATTCATGTTTGTTTGGGAAGAGATCGTGGAAGTTTTGAAATGAATGGGAAGATAATCTACTTTCATTAAGTGATTTATTAGATAATCGAAAACAGAGGATCTTGAGTACTATTCGAAATTCGGAAGAATTACGTGAAGGGGCCATTGAGCACTGGAAAAAGCCAGGGCCCGCTTACGAAAAGTGGAAATGGAAGCCGATCAATTTGAGTGAATGGATATTCTGAGATAGAACGAGAAAAATCAAATTTGATTAATTCAACTTATAAGAATTTGGTACAATTAGAAAATTACAAAAACGAAACCATTCAGTTTGAACAACAAAAAGTGATTAATCAAGTCCGACAACGAGTTTTCCAACAAGCCTTACAAGGAGCTCTAGGAACTCGAATAGTTGTTTGAACAACGAGTTACATTTACGCACCATCAATGCTAATATTGGCATGTTTGGGGCGATGAAAGAAATAACCGATTAGTCCTTTGTACTGCAGGCATTATTTTTTTCCTTTGCTTCTAAAAAAGAATTAAGAAAGACTCATGGCAACTATTAGAGCCGACGAAATTAGTACTATTATCCGTGAACGTATTGAACAATATAATAGAGAAGTAAAGGTTGTGAATACCGGCATCGTACTTCAAGTAGGCGATGGTATAGCTCGTATTCATGGTCTTGATGAAGTAATGGCAGATTTGGAATCAAATAATGATTTGGTGTCAGTATTGGCTTCAACCAGTTGGGTGATGTGCTATTTGCAGCGGGTTTAATGATACAAGAGGGAAGTTCATATGTTTTAGATTAAAAGCTTAGGAAAATGCTGGGGTTATGTAAATAGTGTTGGTTGAATTGATATTTTAAAGTAGGTTTAGGTTGGTGGGACTGGGACGAATTGCTGATTTCAGATCCCCTAGTGACAAAATGTGAGCGATGCTTATTTGGGTCGTGTTGTAAATGCTATTTTTTCAAGTATGGTAATAGAAGTGATTCGGCTAAACCTATTGATGGTAGGGGTGAAATTTCATCTTCTTAATAAAACCACGAATCCCAAGTGATTTTGTTAATCCCGATTAATTGAATCTCCGCTCAATGAATACTAACTGTATTATTTCAAGACGTTCGCCCAACAGCATTAGACATTTATATATGAGACTCTTCAAACGGGACAAATACGTCCATAGTGACTAGGATGGATATCTCGTATCTGTATGTAATTTTGAAAACTGAAGCTGGCAAGGTGCCTGTATTCAGGTGTAGGAAATTTTATTTTGGGAATTCGACTAATTTAATTATGAGACGAATATAAGTCAATCCTCCAGGACCTAAATAACTCAATTTTCACCCATGAACTATTTGTGTCAATGGATTAGTTCGATCCAAAACATGAGATAAGGGGTGTAGACCGAAAAATGATTCATAAGTGGTTGTTAATGGAGTTGATGTTACATAAGTGGTTGTTAATGGAGTTGATGTTACTAAATTATGGGGAGTCGGGATAAATTTATGCCTAATTGCTCCACATATAGTTCCTCGAACCACATTTTCTAAACGAACCAGAGCCAATCCGAGTTGGTCTTGTAACAGATCCGCTACAGAGCGAATACGTTTATTTTTCAAGTGATTCATATCGTCAAGTGTACCCATTCCAAATTTCATTCCGATCAAATGATCCGCCGCTGCCAATACATCTCGTGGTAACAAAAATGTATTGTTCTGAGGTATATCAAGATTAAGTCTCCGGTTCATATTTCGTCGACCAATCCTTCCTAATTCACATCTTTGTTGAAATTTTTTTTTTTGTAATTCCTTACATAAGGACTCAGAAAATACCGGATCCCCGCCGACACAAGCAAACTGTTGATAAAATTCCAAAATGGCATTTTCTTTTGACCCAATCTTTTTTTTCTCCTTATCGTTCGGGAAAGACAAGAAAATTTCAGGGTAGCAAACATTATCTAGAATTTCTCTTAGATTCGAACCCATAGCTGATGATAGAACTAGAATAGATATTTTTTGTTTCCGACTCACACGAGCCCATATCCTTGCTTTTCGATCAATCTCTAATTCTGATCTTCCTCCCCAATCGGATATTATGGTGGCGGTATAGACCGAAATTCCGTTATGGTCCAATTCTGAACGGTAATAAATACCGGGGCTTTGCAATATTTGATTGATTACAATTCTGTATATTCCATTTACTATAAAGGTTCCCAGGGAATTCATTAGAGGAATGTTTCCAAGAAATATGGTTTGTTCTTGTATATCCCTACCGGTTTTCCAAATTAATCCCGCAGGTACATATAATTCAGAAGAATATGTCAGTGATTCATACACAACATCTCTTTCTTTTATCAAGGGTTCTACCAATTGATAAGTTTCCACAAATAATTGAAATTCAATTTCTTGATCTATATCTTCTATTTTTGGAAATTTATAAAGTTCTTCCATCAAGCCCTGATCAATGAACCTACAAAACCCCTCAAATTGTATCTGACTAAACCTAGGTATTGTAGACATTCCCTCATTTCCATCCCGGAGCATCTTAAGCTTCCCATTTATAGCAAAATCCCATTATTGGCTCATTCTTCATCGAACCATATGGATCGATCTAGCAATGATGGAATGTATATTCTGTTTACTGAATCACATGAAATTTTACCCAACTTCATACCATTGAGCAGAGCAATAAGGATAATTTTCTATTCAAATTCGAATTTGCAACAGGATAAAACATTCCTGGAATCATAATTATTCCGATTATACTTTTTTAGAGTCTTGTATAAAATATCAAAAGTAATCCAATTTCTACCTATTATTATGATATTACAATCCGGTTGGGTACCCAAAAAAGAAATGATTCAAGGTTTGATCTGTTCTCTATGAATGAGAGAAAAACAGAAAAATAAGGAATAGTATAGATTTTTTTTTTTTTTTTTGCGATATAGAACGAGAGAACACTCGTGGCGCAGATACGTGGCTGGCATGGTGGTGCGGCTGACATGGTTGGCATGCCTTGGCGCCGAGACGTGGCTGGCATGGTTTGCCATTGGCATGGTGAGAGAATTATGGTTCGCCAAGGCATGCCAACCATGTCAGCCGCACCACCATGCCAGCCACGTATCTGCGCCAAGGCATGCCAACCATGCCAGCCGCGCCACCGTTCTAATGGCAAACCATGCCAGCCACGTCTCCGCGCCAAGGCATGCCAACCATGCCAGCCGCACCACCGTGCCAATGGCAAACCATGCCAGCCACGTCTCTGCGCCAAAGCATGCCAACCATGCCAGCCGCACCACCGTGCCAATGGCAAACCATGCCAGCCACGTCTCTGCGCCAAGGCATGCCAACCATTCCATCCACACCACCGTGCCAATGGAAAGCCATGCCAGCCACGTCTCTGCGCCAAGGCATGCCAACCATGCCAGCCGCCCCACCGCGCCAATGGCAAACCATGCCAGCCACGTCTCTGCGCCAAGGCATGCCAACCATGCCCGGCGCTCCACTGTGCCAATGGAAAACCATGCCATCCATTTCTCCACGCCGAAACGAAGGATTGCAATAATCAACGGCTACCCTTCTCTTCGAGATACAGATCTCGACCATCCAAGTTCGCCACCTAATCCACGACAACTTGCGGCCCAAGGCCAAACACCACGGTTTGCACCAAACCCTAGTTTTGGCCGCGCCTATACCATGCCAGCCTTTCCTTCACGTCATTGGCTGCCAAAACGAAGGGTTACAACGATCAACGACCACCCTTCCATCTAAGATTCATATCTTAGCCGTCCAAAGTCACCAGCTGACGCATGGAAACTTGCGGCCCAAAGCCAAAACACACGGTTTGCACCTAAACCCAATTCGGCCGCGCATACTCTTTGACAAGGCCATGACTCAACGCTGGCTTCTACAAACGAAGGGTTGCAATAATCAAAGGCTACCCTTCTCTTTGAGATGCAGATCTCGACCACACAAGTTCGCCACCTGACACATGGCAACTTGTGTCCCAAAGCCAAAACACACGGTTTGCACCTAAACCCTAATTTGGCCGCGCCTACTCTATGGCAAAGCCATCCTCAACGCTGGCTGCTAAAACGAAGGGTTGCAATAATCAACTGCTACCCTTCTCTTTGAGATGCAGATCTCGACCACACAAGTTCGCCACCTGACGCATGGCAACTTGCGTCCCAAAGCCAAAACACACGGTTTGCACCTAAACCCTAATTTGGCCGCGCCTACTCTATGGCAAAGCCATCCTCAACGCTGGCTACTAAAACGAAGGGTTGCAATAATCAACGGCTACCCTTCTCTTTGAGATGCAGATCTCGACCACACAAGTTCGCCACCTGATGGTAGGCTTGGGAAGGGGGTTTATTTTTATGCCTACTTGTGATACTGCAAGTGCACAGTGTCTATTGGAGACACGGGCAAGCACAGGTCGATCCACAGGGAAATGGGGTGCTATAGAAGTGATCTAAGGCTTACTCTAACTGATTTCAAGGAAGTGTAACACAATTATGAATTGATTTTTGTTGTCGATACGACTGAGTTGGAGTTGTGACTCTAAACTAAGGTATACAAAAGATTGTAAAGCACTAGGGTGGTTAATTCCACCACCTGATTTTATGCTAAGGCAACTCAACTGAAGTTGTGTTCTTGTAACTACCCAAGGAAGATTCTAATGGTTGATGTGTCAACTAATCATACTAATTCTCCCCCTAGTATCAACTGTCTTTTTACAGCACAATTGATCACAGGATCCTTGGTTAACTAGCTAAGCATCATTCCTATCTTGTTAAGCACATATCCCCTTCCATGGCAGTCTCTTATGGATAATTGCTTAACTTCTTTCTCTAGTTCTCCCCTAGTATTGGCTGTCTTCTTACAGTACAGCCAATCACAGGAGAAGTTGATCAAATAGCTAACAATACTTCTATCTCAATCAAGCATAGCAACAAAACAACATGAAGATGAATTTACTTAACATATTATTAGGGGTTTCAACAACACCCTAGTTAAGAAACTTAGAACATAATTAAAGCAATTAAAACATAAATTATACTAAAGTGGTGCCCTGGCTAATCCAGGCATAAAGTTTTACACACACACCTCAACTCTATTTATACATGCAAATACAAAACCCTAATTCACTTCAAAACAGAAATTAAATGATGACCCTCTCACCAAAAGTCGCTGAATCAGTTGTCTCCTCTGCTATTTAGGCTCTGAAACTCCATTACTTTGATTTTCCCCCAACTGTGAAGAAACCCTAACCCTAGTTCTTTCTATCTCTCACTTAGCTCCTAGGGAAGAAGCTGAGAAAGAGCTAGAGAGCAAATAGGAGGTGATGGCGGAGGCGGCTGCGCTGTCGCTGCTGGTGTCGGGAGAAGGAAGGTGGCGCTGCACTGCCATGGTCGGGAGAAGAGAGGTAGGGTTTTCTCTGCAAGTGTCGGGAGACAAGAAAGAGAAAGGAAAGTGTGAAATGGTTTTGGTCGATGGGTGTAGGTATAGGAGATTTTGTTGTGAAGCGGGAGTAGCGAGAAGTGATGGGAAGGTTGGAGCGAGCGTTGGATGTAGAAGGAGCAAATCTGACGGCTCAGAGTAAAACGGGTCTTGGATTTGGATTATGGGCCGGTTCTTGGACTGCTCAAACCCATGTCTTGTAAATGGGTTGCTACTTGTTGGGTTGCAACTGATGCGCGCGCGGGCTTTGGCTTTCTGCTCCATAGACGCTTGTCTCCAATTTTCTGTTCTTTTGGCTCCTCAATTTCTCCGAGCTTTATTTTCTACCTAAAAACACAAAATTAATTAGTACAAATATTTATTCTTGAAAACAAAGAAAATACAGAATATGGGATAATGTCTGATTTCTGAGCACAAAAGATGAGTTAAATGCCAATAAATAGATGTAGAAATATGCAATATTTGGCACTCATCAAATACCCCCAAACCTGAATTTTACTTGTCCTCAAGTGAAACAGAAATTAAGAAATCCTAACTATACCACCGTCGCTGGTCTCTCGAATGCATTTAGCGTATGCACTAAGCCTTTAAACCCCTAGGTGTCCCTAGTGGACGAGTTGTAGTCTCGTGAGGGTTTACCAGAGGTGTACCCACAAAACCTTCTCCAATTTCAGAGTGTAAAAGAGTCTCAAGCATCCAAGGAGCTATGAGGACAAAGAGTTTCTACATGCTAGTAACAAGAAGTTAGAACTACCAAAGAACGCATTCTCATCCTTAAGTGCTGAGCGAGAAGTAACCATACCATATGAAAGAATTCGGATTCGATTGTGATCATAAGCCTCGACTTCGCCTCACCATTAGGGTTTTATGATAATTGCACTCAAAAGACCGCTTTTTAGTCTCTCATGTGTGCAGCGGACTAAAGAGAGAAATCCCGCACACGTTGAAGGTAAGAAGGATAACCTTCCGAAATAATTTCTGGAGACTCCACAGAGTTGTGGACAAAAATAATCTTTTTCTGATGATCTCTAAGAAAGGAAATCAACCATTAGCAAGGGTGGGAGTACTCACTTACCTTCTCACCCGATCGGCAATTAACATTACTCTCTCAGCATTCACAGAAACGTCTTCAATCTTCGGTCTTCAACTGTTGATGACGAACTTCTGAACTTCACAAAAACTTGACAAACATTTTTTTTTTTTTTTTTTTTGAAATGTAAATAACAATAAAACAGTAAAACACAATTTTTCACAACTTGTCTTGATTTCACAAACTTCATTAATTCTCATCCTATTTTCTTTTCTTTGTTGCATGTAAACCTTGGACTATCTCAACTTTTCTTCAAATATTCTCACTGATGCTCCGCTTTGCCGACGATGATGTGTTTCTATGAATGTGTTGATGTTGTTGAGAGGGAGAGAGAGTGATGCTAACTGCAAATCGATATTTAGAAGGAGTTTTCATCTTTAAACGTCACCCTCATGATTGACGAAATTAGCACTCAAGAGATCAAAAATAGTGCTGAAAGTGGTGCGAAGTTGGGTAGCTCACCATTCCTACCCGGAATTGACGTACGGTGACACACACTCTAACAGCCTTTTTAGAAAGTCACAAAAACTGAAGGTTGGTGCCTCGCTTGATGTAAAAATGGGTAGTCTCCACTATGGGTGATCACAATTCTACTACCGAATATCTAAACAACACCTAATTCGCCCTCCGGTATGGTTAAATCCAACTTTAACGCTCTAATCAACTAAGAAACCCGATTGTGTTCTCCAAGATTTCCAAGTTCGTTATTTCGGTCAGAATCTCTATGTAAACATAGCTAGAAGCATGCTAGTGACTCTAAAATCTCTAAAAGTTGGAGGTTTTTATGCAAGTATTTACAAAGAGTTTTGAAAATTTTTGTTTTTGTTTTTGTTTTTTTGTTTTTGTTTTTTTTTAAATAAAAGACTAAAAACTCTATATGCAAATGCACCCCCAAACCTAAATCAAACATTGTCCTCAATGTTTCAACAGATAATAAACAATCACATACCATGAGAACTATGCTGATAAGAGAAAAGGGAAGAGATTACCGGATGTCGGCGGGGAGCAAGGTTAGAGCTTCATTTGTCAAGGCTAGAATCCAACATTCTCAGCGGAGATCATATCGGATTAGCACAATATATGCGTAAGAAGACTCAACCGATTCAAGAAAGAAAATTTAACAAGTCCTACTGGGTTATATACAATGAAAATTCACCATACACCAACAATCTAAAGAGTTGAGGATCAACCCAAAAGACAATATGTACAAACATCAACAGCCTTACACAGATATAACATGAGAGTGCAGGAAAGATTGCATACGTGAACAAGTTACCCCCAAACCTAAACTTGTCAACAGATGTGTTCTTGAGCACAAAATCTTGCAATTTTAAAGGTACATCAAGCACAAGGTCTAACTCAAAATGAGTTTTGCTAAGAACAAAAGACATACATATTCCAATCATGTGGCTCCTTAAAGGTGTTATACTTTGATGCAAAATAGTCCAAGAGGACTTGGGAAGCACAAAGCTCTAGGCCTAGAGTAGGAACTCTCATAATAGTTGGTTTAGATATTTTGTGACAAACCACATCCAGGTTTGGTGGAGGAATTTCAATCCGTGTCTTAGGAGAGAGATTAGGTACATCTAAGTTGTTTTCATGAATAAGATCATTTGCACCATTACACACTTTCCTAAAGTCAGACAAAGGTAAATCATGCTCACCGCATAAAACAATTCATCAATCTCCATGTCATAATCATCGAGAGGAGGCAACATATTGTGACATGGGTGGAATCAGACACAAAAACAATATCATGATCCATAAGAATATTAGTGTCAACAGAAGATTCATCATTTCTTAAGTCACAAACAAGTTGTGTAGCATGCTCATTTTCACAGGACAATTGCACAGGATCCAATTCAAGCCAAAGACAAGTATGAATATTAGAAGAAGCATCATTCATAAGGTTCACAGAAGAGAAGCTTAATGTCTCTGAACCTAAAGATTCCACTACATTTTCAAAGTACACATGCTCTTCATATTCATCATCATCATCATCATCATCATCATAACACTGCATTTCCCTATTCAAAATTGTAGTATTTCCAGTGTACTCATCTACCTCTAAATTAGGTTCATATTCAGTGTTAGTTGCATGAGTAGGAATAGAAACACTATTTTCAAAATTATCAGAGATAACAAACATCCTATCATGAACTTCCTTCCATTCTTCATTTTGTAACCGAGTCAGATTTATTTGAATGTTCATAATGAGCTGTTCAATTGAAGGAGAGTCTTCAATAGTGGGTATGCATGTTTCATATGGATATTCATCATATGGTTGTGCACAGGGTTCACTACACAAGGGAAACTCAGACATGTTGCTAGATGGATGATCATGCATTGCATTCAATTCAAACCTAGCATTGTTTTGCTCTATGAGCTCTTCCATTATTGACTGCAGACAAGGGGTTGGGGGAGTATAAAATTGTTCATCTTCCCACTGTGGTTGATGATACATGTGGTCATAATGATTAGGGTATGTGTAGTAGCAGGATTTCCCACACTACACCCCTTACTCGATTTTGCTTAATTAATCCATTAGAAGATGTCAGATCAAGAACATTTATTGATCGAATTCATGAAGTGTTTACACAGGAAAATAGAATTACACTTAGAAGTTAAAACACTCTTAAACTTTCTCTCTCCTAATGACTTGCCTTACAATTCTCAAAAGATCTCCCCCTTTTACTGGACTCACTCGACCCTTTATATAGGGTAATACATAGTGGATGACAGCTAAGCTATCCTTTATTTTCGGGAATGTCTCGCGAAGTGTCGCCAGTGTACAACTATTCAATCTCGCGACACTTCTTAACCCTCGCCAGGTTCCATGTCTTTCAGCTATTTTGTGTGTCGTTATTTCCCATCGCGTCGTTTATTTTAGTTTCCTGCGACTCCCTCGCGGTACCGTCGTTTATTGATCCCGCGAGCCCTATGCATTGCGATATTATGATCCTACATCTTGCCTCTTTTTCCTTAAATATTGCTTGAAGAGCGATTTTTAAGGAAAAATCTGTTGTGGTAGCAATCTTTGATTTTGGTTGATGAAGGGACGAGCAGAAGAATACTGGACTTGAAAAGTACGTACTTGCCTCTATTCTTTTGCGAAGTTCCGAAGCTTCTTTGAGATATATACGAAGTATCGTCTCCCATCACTCCTCATACTTCTCCTGCGAGGGGAGGAGTATCATAAAAGTTTTTATAATATTCTTGCCGCGACTGCTTATCTTTATCCGTTTCAGTTTTGTACTTTTACACGGATTTTGATTATTAATGTCTTTTCTCGACACGTCTCTTTCAACCGCTTATTCTTGACCATTCACGTCTCTTCGCATTAAATGACCTCGTTTTCTCGAGGATCTTTTTCCCTATATATAGTTTTCTTTTCCCCTCCTTTTCATTCTTTAGTTTCTCTCTGCAACCTTTCTTTGACTCTCTCCTTCCGCAATTTGCGCTCCTGCTACTGCAAATCTTTTCTTCATCCTTTCCAGCGCTGATCTTAATCTCCGATCTTCCACCCATTCCCATACTGATAAATGGCTTTCATCAGTCGTGCATACAAAACTTCTTTTGAAGAAGTTCAACAGAAGTTGCTCGAGAAGGGTTGTACTCTGTCAACCATTCCTGATCAAGAACCTTCATCCATTCTTTCTGTAAATCTTTTCTCTGATCATCAATGTAATGATCAAAAGATTATAGTCTCGCTCGTCGGCTTCTCGCGGGACTTCCTATTCCCTTGTACAATCCCGAGTTGCCTTTATTTTATGAAATTTTGGCCCATGAAAAATTCTCTCGAGGGCTGTTTATCAATTAAGTGGCGATTGTATTCGCCTTGATGCTTGAGTTCGCGAACCGCGGTGCAGAGCAAAGGATCTTTATATTCTAACTCGTCAGAAATCCCAAATTCTGAGACTTGAAATAGGCTGTTGAGAAATACACTGTGGAAAACTTTTTTGAAAATTACTCGGTGATAACTATGGTGAATGCGAAATCTCATTTGGGCGTTCGTTTGAAGAAAAAGGATAATGTCTCGAGGATAAATTGCTCATGCGGGATATTGATTGGCACCGGGTAATAATACTACTCCTCGCCACTCCAAAGATGAGAAGTGGTGGGTTGTACCCTTGATTTTAAATGGTCCTTATATCGCGGGCCCGCACGTTCTTCCCGCAAATCTCAGGAGGTATCATCCTTGGGAATTCAAATGGCCCGAGAAGAAGAAAGAGGTATGTTTCCGACTTCAAATTTGGCTTTCGTAACTTTCTTTCTATAATTCTTTGAGTTTGTGAAATCTTTCAGATAGCCAGGTTGAAAAGAAGCTACAAAAAGGATCCGTCGGAGGATACTCTGACATTGCTTCGATCGCTTACGAGTGAAGTAAGAATCACTTCCTTTCTTCTTATTTAAAACAGTATTGTTGCCTCTGTTTCTTATCTTTACGTGTATGCGAAGGTTGGAGTTGAAGAAACTATTGCTGCGAAGACTAAAAGTAAGGGTAAAACTGTCGCTCGCAAGGGTAAATCCTCTGCCCCCTTAACTAAGAAGCGAAAGGTCCAATCCTCTTCTCGCCTTAGCTCAAGCTCTGAATCTTCTGATGAGGATAACCATAACTCGAATCCTTCTCTCGCCAAGAAGATTCCATCGACCAGTTCTTCCATGGATCAGTTATCTAGCATCTTCTCAGACTGTTTCCAAGGAATGGGAGATGCTCCCCTAGCTTCTCTTTGCGGGGCTCTCGCAAACGTGTGTAATCTTTGCTTTCTTTGGAAAGCAATAATTCATTCAATGGAGTCTCTAGAGTTGTGTCTCCTGACCTTTTGAATGCACTTGGGTCTCGGGTATGTGTACAGTCATACTTCCCTGCTAACTTTAAATTGTTTAAGTATATATATATGTTTTAATGATTTTTCTATCTTCTTTTATAGGTTGGAAGATCTTCCTTTGTAGTTGCCTCAGACCTTGAGAGAAGACGCAACAATCTTGAAAAGAAGAATTTGCAATTGAGCAAGAAGATTCAAGAATTAGAGACCGAAGCTGCGTCATCTCGCGATAAAGACGAGAGAATTCAAAAGTTAAACACCGAACTTGACTCCCAAAAGGATAAGGTGTCCACTCTTCAAAATGCCAATCAGCAACTTTATGGTATAAAATTTTACCTCCTTTTACTATTTTTATTTTAATGGTCGCCTATTGCTACCTAACTTATTACTTTATGAGATGTATATAATCTCTCCGATGAGGCTATTCTTCTCCATACATTTCCGATCCTATGGATAATAACCTTCTTCTCGCTCACCTCAACAACTCTTTAAGTAGTTCATCAAACAAAATTAACTCCCTTTCATTAAATGAACTTCGGACCAAATATCGTCTTTTAGAAATTGAACATAGATCCGGTTTAAGTCTTGCCAACCAATTTAAACGAATGTTGTCGAGTCCAATAAAGAAATCAAAATTTTGAGGAAGAAAATTAGTGACCTTATAGATGATAAAGATCGCATTGCTAACAATGGTGCACAGGCATTAGCAACATTTCAAAAATCTCTCCTTGAACTACAAATTGAACGGGATGAATTGCTTCGCGAATTCCTTGCTTAGTGAGCGAGAAGATCAAATTCGTTCCCTCCTTGTTATAAATAGTGACGATGAATTCGCCTGGGCTGCGAAAGTTTTAGATAATGCCGGGGAATAACCTAGGTGTTGATGTTAGTCTTCACGCCGAGCATACTTCCTTGATTAAAGATATGATATCCGATAGAGAAGGTTATTTATTACACCTTACTACTTATTACTTCGTAGTATTGCTTGTAAATTATTAACTTGTTGTTACTTATTTGCAGAATCGAGAAGAGACTTGAGTTAGAATTAGAGAGCTTGAATCGAGAAAGAACAACTCACGGGAATTTTCCAAATGAGAATTGAAGAACTCGAAACCGAAAAAAGAACATTTCGCAAAAGAATCTCTCCTTCGCGAGAATAGATATTCCAAAGTTGAAGAAACAATTTCTAACGAAAGTGGAGAATTTTAGCAATGATCTTTGTTCGTTTTCGCAATGGAGGCATGGAGTATGTTTGTAAGTATCACAATATCCCTCTGCATTCATATCCCTGTCTCCTTGAAAAGGTTCTGAGAATCTGCTGTCTCGGACGTTTCGATAGTGAGGTTGGCGAAGAAGAAAATTCAGCGATGAGAATAATCACTGAAGAATCAGATGAAGAAGAAGAATCGCCAAAGAAATAACTCTTTTTGTTTTCTTTTTCTGCTTGTAATATCTGTACATTTCTGTATCCTTATTATAGTGTATTTCTTGGATTTTTCCCCTCTGGTAGTTCTTCCTTGTGATATAATCGGCTAACATTATTGATGTATAACTCTTTCATCAGAAGATGAATAACAATATTTCACTTTCCCCATTCCCATACTTGCCTCGTTATTTATCTTCGGATGAAAGATCTTATTTGTCATCATTGTTATTAAAATGTATCGTTGCGACTATGTCGCCTTATGCTTTGGTGGTCTTCACTTTATTTTTTTCTTGTTGCGACAAGGTCGCAAGCCGCCTTTACATTTTCATGCAATGGCCCATTGACCTTGCCTTATCATTTTTGTGTGGTCTTCCAAGTCGGACCTCCCTAATTAGAGGTCCTCCCCGCCACCTTTTATCGCGACAAAATCGCAGGACGTCTTTACACTTGTATGTAAGGACCCCTTGATCTTGCCTTATCATTTTCCAAGTATTTTTGCCTCTGCAGGATGTTTTAGTTGCGACAATATGACAGGCCTAAATATCCTTGCGAACATAAAGCCCCATGACATTGCCGTCGTGCGACGAAATCGCAGGACGTCCGTACACTTTCGTGTAAAGACCCATTGATCTCGCCTTACCCTCGCGTTAGTATTATTGCCTCTGCAGGATCATCGCACAAATATGACAAGCCTAAGTCTCCTTGCGAAAACAAAGCCTCATGACATTTGCGTCTGTTTTGACACCCCCTAATGGAGAGCGTCGCCCTTATCATCTCTCCCGGTTGCCCCCCTTCAAGGAGGCGAAACATCGGCCATACAAGACTAGCTCCTCCCATCCGGTCTTAACAACAACCAGTTGTTTTCGCAGCCTCTTATCCCTTATACCTATATGGTTTATGGTTACAAGACTGCACCCTAAGTGGAGTTTTCTTCGGGCGAGTGCAACGCATGCCAAGACTTGCCAAGAATGGCCAGGGTAGGTTCATCCATCCCGGGCACTCTGGCTCAACCGTGTACCCCGGCGCCTTGAGCATACACTGACTCCTAAGAAGAGACCCTCGGTCGCCCAACCAGGGTATAACCTACATATATAGTTGGGAATCCAAGGTACCTCTTCCGGATAGGCTTTCATGGGCCCCAAATTTCCATGACTCAGGCTTCAGGAGCGGTGTAACCTTCCCCCTGAGCCATGTCGAGAGATACCCCCATTATGACGCACTTTAGGTCTTACATTTGCCTCTTACGAAATGTTATTCGCGAACTAGGGTGTACGCCATAAAGGTTCGTCCCATTCTTTTACTTATTCATATTTGTTAAATCATTCAATCATTCATGTTTCATTATTTGCTGATTCTTGTTTGCGAAGTATTCGCATAATTCTGTATTTTCATTTTTCTTTCTTAATTAAATTCCCATATACTCTTGGTTGCGAGATTCTCGCACATCATCACTTCAATTGCTACTTTTTCTCCTGTTTTTGTTGATTATTCACTTCTTATGCCTTTTGCTCCTCATATCCTTTGCTTCTTTATTACCATAATATTCGCCTGTCTCTAGGCACTCACCTCGCGAGGTATGTTCAGTCCTTACTTCTATGGCATCCACCATCAATTTTTCCTTTCTCTGCTCATCTCTCACATGTTGTTTCCAACCTTTTCTTTTGGCATTCCTTTCTTCGCAGCTTTCTACATCTACTTCATGACATTGTTGCGACTCCTTCCAATCTCCCTGTATAATACCAATGCCATTTGGATGTGGGAATTTAATACATTGATGATATGTTGACGCTACTCCCAAGATTTCATGAAGCCATGGCCTCCCAATCAGCGCATTGTATGGAGATTCCACGTCAACCACACAGAATAAAATATCAGTTGATAATCCTTGTAGAGGTATTCTCATGCGAACCTCTCCCTTTGGTTTGTTTGCAGTGCCATTAAAGCCATATATCTTGTATGTAGAGGGGATCAAATCCTCATCTTTTCCTCCCATCGTCTTGTAAGTATGGTAAAAGAGAATATTCACCGAACTTCCGGTGTCGATTAAGATTCGGTTGATCGCCCGACAAGCTTCGCCTCATCATCTTCTCCATCAATCGGTTTGGGTTAATCTCTAGTTTCACAACCAACGGGCTATCATGTGTTTCTCTTCCTTTTGGCACTTCATCTGGGCAGAGAAAGAAATAGTCTTCACTGCCACTTTTCTAATCTGCGTCGTTCTCGCCGGGCTCATTATTTCTTTATCATCGCATCTCTCGCAAAGACTCTACCGAGCACGTTGTCATGAAAATCTTCGATTGTGCGATAAGAGTGGACGATAGAGTTGCAATACAAATTTTTGGCTTTCGTTCCGATTTCTATCACAAATGTTTCCTTTCCTTTCGCCGACTTCATTCTGTGCATTTACGGTGGTGGTGGTAATGTCTGGCCTTTTTCTTCTCCTTTTAGAAAGTGATTGACTTCCCTTGATCAATCATTCCGAGAATAATTCTCTTTACGTTTTGTGATCGTTTGTTTGATGTCCATGGAAGCGATGGTAAGAACAAAACTCATGACTTCTGTCGCTTTGGTGGTGGTTCCATCCCCGCGTTCCAAGGTCTTTGGTACTTCTTCCATCACGAGTATAGCCTCCCGGATCTTTTCCACACTAGCATTCGGTGGAGGCATCCTAATTGGTTCCCATACTATTCTCGCGGCTTCTCTGCCCTCCATGGTTATATTGCCTTCGTCCACCATAAGTTTCTTGCACATTGTCTAGCCTCTGAATCTTATTATTCTTTGTTACGGTTATAGTAGTTCCTTTCTTGTTCAAATTCCTCCTGGTCATGGCTTCCCATAGCTACTATCTTGTTTGTCTCTCATCACCTTCCCTCGCTTGCTGTCCTTGCGAAGTGCTCGCCACTGTATTGATGAACTGAGGTAACAAGCTTGCGTTCGCAGCATTCGAGTTTGTGTTCGCGACTGGATAAGAATTCATTTCATTTCTGTCTTTCTTCTAAGGTGATGTATTCTTCACTGTAATTCTCATGATTCTGCCATCGTGATTGTATTTTTGACTCTAAAAATTTGAATGTATAACAAGTTAGTCGCGAAGAGAGCATTCACAAATGAGAGGATGAGATATCTTTCCTCAACCCGTCCTGCCATTTCGCTACACATGGTTCTCCATCTTATTGTCAACTGCCTTAAGCTCTCACCAACCCTTTGTTTCAACCCGAATACATCTTCAATACCTGGTCGTGAAGAGTTGTTACTTATGTATGCTCCCAGGAATGTGGCTTGTAAATGGTTAAATGATGTGATTGTGTTACTTGGTAGACCTTCAAACCACTTTAGTGCTTCTCCTATTAAGCTTGACGCGAAATATTTGCACAATATGGCATCATGATTCTCCCATTGTAACATACATCTCATATAAGCCTTAATATGTTGTATCGCATGAGGTTGTTCCATCAAAGATGTTGGTTAATGCAGGTAGATTGCACTTAGGAGGTATTCCTCCCATCTGTACTTCTAACGTGAAGGGATTCTTCGCGGCTTCTGCAATAGCTTCGTCTAACTGTCTCCTTCCTCCTTCCCTTCTATTATTCAGTAATCCTCTCATTTCAGCCAGTTCTCTTAAGATTTGTTCATTTGCCTCAGAATTTGATTCTACTGGTCTTTTTAGCTCTGCTTCTCTCCTTCTTCGCTCGTGCCTATTTTGACCTTCCTGCTCGTTATTTTCTCCTCTTCTTTCCTCGCGACGCTCTTCTTCGTTTCTTTCGTCAATTCGCACGCCATTATATCGGTTGTTCTCTCTTCTTGGTTGCCTCTCAGCTCTCATCATCTGCACCCTCCCATATTCTTCATTAATATTTCTATTGGTACGATTTTGTTCCCTCCTTCTCTCGCGGTTGTCATGGTTATTCTCAGGATTGCTTCTTCCATCTCTTGATTTTCCATTTCTGCTCTCATTCTTTCTCTTTCGCGAGCTAGTCGCGCTTGTTCAATGTAGTGTCTCTCAATGTCATCTTCGATCTCTCGGTTTCTTCTCAATTCTTCTCTCCCAATGCAAGATTATTCTCCCTTGGCACTGGGTCATTCGGTTCTTGGAGTTGCATGTTTCCTTGATTTTCCCTATTCCGCTCATTTTGAAGATTTTGGGTGAGGAATATAACGATCTTCTATTTCTCCTCTTCTCTCGCCATGCTCTATATTCGGATTTTGTGTTTCTTCATCGGTGCTTTCGTTGGTAAAACTCTCCTTCTTTCTTCTCCATTCGATCTTGAACTTGATCTCACGCTACTTCTAGATCTCCTATTTTGCAACCTCATATTTTCCATCCTCAATTCATGATTCTGTCTTTGTCAAGTTTGCTCGTTCCTCTGCCTCTAGCCGTCTCTCCTCGTGTATTGTTTGTCTCAATCTTTCTAATGCTTTGCGATTTCTTCGTTACTGGATTCATTTCTCCATTCATTTCTTGCTCTCCTCCTCCTTGTCCATTGTTCTGCTGATCCTCTTCTCTCTCGTCTTGAGAATCAGATCTCAAGTATGTACACTTACTCTATCATAATCCTCGTACGCGTTTGCTCTTGGGGAGATTGGTGGCTGATGTTGATCTTCTCCATCATTTCTCCTATTCATCCTTGATGATTCTCCTATTTCATTCCTCCTTTCTCCAGCAAGTCTCCCACTTCTTCTTACAATTGTTGGTTGCCTTTGTACATTTCTTCTTCTAGCCATTTTTCTTTTCCAATGAATTCTTGAGTATCTTCTCCAAATCCTTTTTCTGTTAATCCAAATTCCTTCCAATTTCTACGTCAATCTCTGCTTGAGTCCCTGTTTCTAGCGCATATGTAGTAGCAGGATTTCCCACACTACACCCCTTACTCGATTTTGCTTAATTAATCCATTAGAAGATGTCAGATCAAGAACATTTATTGATCGAATTCATGAAGTGTTTACACAGGAAAATAGAATTACACTTAGAAGTTAAAACACTCTTAAACTTTCTCTCTCCTAATGACTTGCCTTACAATTCTCAAAAGATCTCCCCCTTTTACAGACTCACTCGACCCTTTATATAGGGTAATACATAGTGGATGACAGCTAAGCTATCCTTTATTTTCGGGAATGTCTCGCGAAGTGTCGCCAGTGTACAACTATTCAATCTCGCGACACTTCTTAACCCTCGCCAGGTTCCATGTCTTTCAGCTATTTTGTGTGTCGTTATTTCCCATCGCGTCGTTTATTTTAGTTTCCTGCGACTCCCTCGCGGTACCGTCGTTTATTGATCCCGCGAGCCCTATGCATTGCGATATTATGATCCTACAGTATGAGTATTCAAGGTCAGGCCCATGAGAAGGTTCATAATATTCCCTAAAATCACTATGGTCTGTGGGGGTTTCATAACATGAATCATGCCCGCAAGCAAGCTCTCTGATGGATTTGTTTCCATCCCCAGTTGCAGACCAAAATCATGACATGGTCTAGCAACTCAATTTGAACTCAAAAAGAAGCATAGCTTAGCACACATCAAATCATATCAACATAGAGAAGCAGAGGTGATACAAGAAAATGGCACCCAATTTTTAGAATTAAACCCACAGGAGTGCTTGGTGTTGCTGCAAATGTGCAGCCCAAGATATGCAAAGCCCAGTTTATATGGGCTTCAGTTTGTTGCAGCCCAGGTCATGTGCGGCCCAGGTTATAAGCAGCCCAGTAATTGCACAGCCTAGTTGTTATGCAAAGCCTAGTGCACAGTGGGCTTTAGTTTGGTTTATGTGGGCTTCAATTTTGGTTTATGTGGGCTTCAATTTGGTTTAAGTGGGCTGGTTTACGTGCAGAGCCCAGGTCGTGCAAATGCACAGCCCAGTGGTTGTGGAAAGCCTAGTGGTACTGGGTTCTAGCCTAGCTTGGCACAACCCAGTTTTGCAGGTCTAAATGGCAGAGCTCAGTGGTTGGGCTTCAGTTTATGAGCACAGCCCAGGTTATGACAGTTGCACAGCCCAGTTGCTATGCAAAGAACAAGCTTGTAAGCAGCCCAGCAGCTCAGCTTATGCACTAGTTTTGTGCACAGATAGCTAAAGGCACAGGTCAGAGAAACACAAACTCTCAAAATGCCAACAAGGTCAGTTGACCTCAGTTTTCATAGATTAGGCACAAGTCACACAAGTACAGGCTTCAAAAGATCACAGTGGTGATTGCTTAGCAAGGTGGCTAGTGCATTATGCAAGCATGGTTCACAGATTCAAGATACAGCACAAGGTCAAGCATGCATTTCAGAGATTCAAGGTTGCGCACCACTGACAATCAGCCAAGGCAAATCAGCCACAGGGTCAGATGGGTTATGCACAGGAATTTCAGGGCAGATGGGTTAACTGAGTCTCACAATGATTTTTGGTGTTTAGCATTCGGCTAGAGCGAGATGCGAGAGATGCAAAAGCGAGATGAAGTATTTTAGCTCTTCTACACAGACTTACATGCCACAGAGTGTCAACATACTCAGTTGACTTCAGTTTTCTCAGAGGTTAAGCTCAAAAATTGCAGGGTAGATGAAGTCAACTATCACAGTTGATATCAACTAGGGTTAAGAGCTACTTGGTTAACCAGGTTGCAGCTTAAGCCCAGCAGCTACAGGGGATGGAGCTAAGCGCAGGCCTTGTTGAGGCCAAGGAGTTCATGTATGGTGCAATACTTAGCAATGCAATTGGTTTATCAGGCAATCAGTGAGGCAAGGCTTATGGGAATGGAAGCTAATTCACATATGCATATAGGTCAGCACACATTCATTCAGTTATCAGCAGTTCATGGCATTTCATTCAAGACAGAGCATCTAGTTTGAAAATATGATACCGTTGGTATGACCAGGTTTAGGTTTTCCACGGATTTCCTCCTTGTTCCTTCTCCTTGGTGTGTATTTCGGCTTCTCACGTACCTGGTTACTCAAGGGAGAAGATCAGTTCTCAGAAATGTACAGGTGAAGCAAAGGATTTCAAAGCCGAGAGTTACTGAACCACATAATGCAACCAAATGTTCTCTAAACTGCAGATGCGGTATGCTGTTAATATGTTGAAAGAAGAATAGAATACTTTGAAAGTGAAAGCTACAAGATTATGCTTATGGATTGCAGAGAGAATAGAACATAAACTTAGGCCACTTATGATTCAGCCAACTCAAGTGCACAAAATTCCAGAAGGATGCACAGGCAGCTGCAATGTGACAGACCAGAGTCACAGATTTGATGTTCCAGCACTCCAAGCACTGAAGTCTAACTGTTGGTTAAGCTCAAAACTGAGCACCAGGCATTAACCATGATGACCATGAATAACTAAATACAACTAAAATTTTCAAATTCCTATATGAATGCTTATGGATGCAAGTATGCAAATGGTTTATCGGTAATCTAAGAAGACTAAAAACAGCAGCAACCTAAAAAAAATTACAACCTGAGCTCTAAACTTCCTACATATGTTAAATAAAATTAAAAGTTCAAAATGGTGCAAGTTACACTAATTACACTACAAGACAATGATGCATATACCTTAACTGAAACAAAACTATCAACTACAGAAAGTGATATGCAATGGAATGGGGTTAACTAAGATGCACTTAAGATGAACCAAATGCAAAATATATAAACAGATGGTTTACACTGAGCTACAGCATGCCATTACACTAAGAAGTAACTAACCTACTGAAACAAAATGCTGGTATGAGAATGCAGCAAAACAGAATGCAAAAAGATCTTTAAAAGATGATACACAGATGCAAGTATCCTAACTGAAACAACATGCGAGAATGCAAATGAAAGCCTACAGCTAAAATGTTACAGAGCTAAGCTCTGAATGCACAGCAAACCACAGACGTAGTAATCCAATGAATCTGAGAAAGAAAAACAAGAAGAAAAACTTGCAAATACGTTGTGGAAACTTACAGAACTACTATGCAAGAGACTGAAAAATTAAAGCTACTGCTAAACATTTATATACACAAACTAAAAATAGAAACCAGTAAAGATGACAATGGATCAACAGTGCACTACCAATTCCCCGGCAGCGGCGCCAAAAACTTGGTAGGCTTGGGAAGGGGGTTTATTTTTATGCCTACTTGTGATACTGCAAGTGCACAGTGTCTATTGGAGACACGGGCAAGCACAGGTCGATCCACAGGGAAATGGGGTGCTGTAGAAGTGATCTAAGGCTTACTCTAACTGATTTCAAGGAAGTGTAACACAATTATGAACTGATTTTTGTTGTCGATACGACTGAGTTGGAGTTGTGACTCTAAACTAAGGTATACAAAAGATTGTAAAGCACTAGGGTGGTTAATTCCACCACCTGATCTTATGCTAAGGCAACTCAACTAAAGTTGTGTTCTTGTAACTACCCAAGGAAGATTCTAATGGTTGATGTGTCAACTAATCATACTAATTCTCCCCTAGTATCAACTGTCTTTTACAAAGACAATTGATCACAGGATCCTTGGTTAACTAGCTAAGCATCATTCCTGTCTTGTTAAGCACATATCCCCTTCCATGGCAGTCTCTTATGGATAATTGCTTAACTTCTTTCTCTAGTTCTCCCCTAGTATTGGCTGTCTTCTTACAGTACAGCCAATCACAGGAGAATTTGATCAAATAGCTAACAATACTTCTATCTCAATCAAGCATAGCAACAACACAACATGAAGATGAATTTACTTAACATATTATCAGGGGTTTCAACAACACCCTAGTTAAGAAACTTAGAACATAATTAAAGCAATTAAAACATAAATTATACTAAAGTGGTGCTCTGGCTAATCCAGGCATAAAGTTTTACACACACACCTCAACTCTATTTATACTTGCAAATACAAAACCCTAATTCACTTCAAAACAGAAATTAAACGATGACCCTCTCACCAAAAGTCGCTGAATCAGTTGTCTCCTCTGTTATTTCGGCTCTGAAACTCCATTACTTTGATTTTCCCCCAACTGTGAAGAAACCCTAACCCTAGTTCTTTCTATCTCTCACTTAGCTCCTAGGGAAGAAGCTGAGAAAGAGCTAGAGAGCAAATAGGAGGTGATGGCGGAGGCGGCTACGCTGTCGCTGCTGGTGTCGGGAGAAGGAAGGTGGCGCTGCACTGCCATGGTCGGGAGAAGAGAGGTAGGGTTTTCTCTGCAAGTATCGGGAGAGAAGAAAGAGAAAGGAAAGTGTGAAATGGTTTTGGTCGATGGGTGTAGGTATAGGAGATTTTGCTGTGAAGCGGGAGCAACGAGAAGTGATTGGAAGGTTGGAGCGAGCGTTGGATGTAGAAGGAGCAAATCTAACGGCTCAGAGTAAAACGGGTCTTGGATTTGGATTATGGGCCGGTTCTTGGACTGCTCAAACCCATGTCTTGTAAATGGGTTGCTACTTGTTGGGTTGCAACTGATGCGCGCGCGGGCTTTGGCTTTCTGCTCCATAGACGCTTGTCTCCAATTTTCTGTTCTTTTGGCTCCTCAATTTCTCCGAGCTTTATTTTCTACCTAAAAACACAAAATTAATTAGTACAAATATTTATTCTTGAAAACAAAGAAAATAACGATTTGAGCACAAAGATATGCAACAATAAATAGCCCAAAGACAAAAACACACGGTTTGCATCTAAACCCCTAATTTAATTTGGCGCCTACTCTTTGACAAGGCCATGACTCAACGTCGGTCTGCTAAAACGAAGGGTTGCAATAATCAACGACTACCCTTCTCTTTGAGATGCAGATCTCGACCACACAATTTCGCCACCTGACGCATGGAAACTTGCGACCCAAATCCAAAACATACGGCTTGAACCTAAACCCTAATTTGGCCGCACCTACTCTATGGCAAAGCCATGATCAACGCTGGCTACTAAAATGGAGGGTTGTAATAATCAATGGCTATCCTTCCCTCTGAGATGCGGATCTCGACCGTTCAAGTTCGTCACCTAACTTACGACCCACAGCCAAAACATCACGGTTTGCATCTAAACCCCAAATTTGGCCGCCTATTCTTTGGCAAAGCCATGTCGACTCTACCATGGCCACTGGAATGCCACCATGCCACACGTAACACCTTGCTACATGTTTTCCCATGAAAACACTCGAGACATCTAACACATGTCACAAACTGGGGGATGCTCATAAAGGGTATTGGTTTGGCGGTTTACATCGTGCGGCGTACACTACGCCCATTACATGAAAGTGTCATAAGAATGAGTCGGTTAATAAATACAAGGAATAATGGTGAACCGCTCCTTTCATTATGGAACATCAATTCCAGGCGTTACCCATTTATAACCTCCTTCCACTTTACTCAACCGTTTCCATTTTCTATGAGACCGAGTACGTTATGTTACGACTTGTATAAATAAGTCTTACCTATTTTCTACCAAACGAAAAAGTTTTGATCAGGAGCATACAACACTTAGAAATCATTTGTTAGCTTTCCCATCTGTTAGCTTTCACTTTCCGATACAAGTCAAACAACTACTCTTCCAGAATCAACTATTCTGGTCTCAACACTTTCTTCGCTTCCCTCCCTAAAACCAACCCTTCTCCTTCACTTTGTGACCAAAGCAAGTCTGGAACGACCATTTCTTGGTTTAGGCCGGATTTGTACAGATTGATCTCTCGAATCTAAAGTACTCCCTTGCAGTACCTTATTTAGGGTTTAGACTCAGTTTCTCACCCACTCACACGAAATTACTGAAATCAACAGAAGCCGTTTTCACCCTCAAACAATTGGCGACCACAGGGGGAGGATTGATCTTTCGGTTACGCTGTCAATTTTCAACTGTCGATCTCATCGTTTGACTTAGATCTTGGAACGATAGCAACGAATGATCCGCTCAGATATTAACGACGATTACGGTCATACTGATTACTAGTGTAATACAACAAGAGCTGACTGGGACTCCCAAGGTGGAAAAGGCAAACAATCCGCTCAGGATCGGACCCAGATCATCAATAATCACGCAACAAGGAACAACTGGGGACTTCTCAAGGCAATTCGACGCCGCCCATAAAACACGGACTTGCGGTTTGGGATCCGTTTTATTGAAGCAGGTGATAAAAAAAAACAAGTAAGTCCGGTCAGGATACATAACCGATTACTATGGGTTTCCACGTTGAAACCAAACACCATGTTATTCCTAAGTTTCATCTCATACTTTCCCGTCATGCAACATTCACGGTTTCATGATTTTCCTAGATGATTTGCTACCTACACTTGCAACTCAGACTTTAACATATCAAAAGACCATTATCCCAAAATAATCCAAAAACTCTTATAAAAAGCAATCATCTATCAATCAAAAAAAAAAAAAAAAAACGAACCATAAACTAGGCGTTTATTTGCCTTTCAAAAAAAAAAAAAAACACTAAGGAAAGGAGTTTCATAAAAATAACACACTCAAGGAAAATCACTAACAACAGCTCGTTCTTCTTGGAGAAAACGTCCCGCATATCTTGAAGGGCCGCCTGTTTCAGTATCAACTCCTGAGATAACTTCTCCAACTCTTGGGACAACTTAGCAACCTCCGCCTCCTGATGAGTAATCGAATCTGCGGAAGGATCGTCGACCGTTTCAGCTTGCAGTCTTTGGATCTCGGAAAATCCCTTGCAGAACCAGGAAACATTAAATTCAAGGTCTACACACATATCCCGGTGAAACTTCCAGCTCGTGATCACATCTCCAGAAACAGTGTGACCAGTCACATTGCACATATAATGAATCGAAGATAAAGCTTCTTCCACACGCTTGACTAATGCAAATCGGCTAGTAAGCTTCTTCATCGTGGCGATATATCCGTAATTTTTCCATATCCTGGTATACAACTCCGCATGCTTAGCTGGCACGCTAAAGCCTCCAATCAACTCATGATCTTCGTGAGGAGTCAAATATGGAGGCACAAAAAATGGCCCGCAACGAGAATCGTGGATCGGGCAAAGGATTCCTGACCACGATTGCACCGACGGTCGCCAAAGTACTTTCCACCACCTGGGTTTCAGTGCTGTCAATATCCATTTCCAAATCACCTGTGGGCGCGGTTTCCACGATTGGACCTTCGTTGCGGTGAGTCTCCACCTCAAGGCCGTCTCCAGAAACACTTCCTCCCTGTAACATTAAATTTTAGTTTTGTTCCAAAAAAAGAGGAAAATGAGGAGAAGAACGCGTAAACTTACCAACTCATTTGCGGGCTCGCCAGAAGAAAACTCAGCATTACCTACGGAAACGTTTTCACCACTGGATCCTGAACCCTTTTCTTCTTCAAACTCTCCTTCATCTTCAGGGGACTTATTCGCCGATTTCTGACTATGCGAAAGCCTAGCAAATGGGCTTGCGTCGTCAAGACCCTAAGTTCGGAAATAGAAGGCGTTTAGCAAAAAAAAAAAGGGGGGGGGGGGAGGGGAGGAAAACGGCGAGCTAGTATGAATCAGTTGAATTTAGAAGGAGCCATGCGTACCCGTGTGTTGAAGGAACTGAAAGTCACGAGATCTGACGAGCCCGAATGAAAACCACCTGCACGGTCCTTAGGCCTCCTCTCCTTTTTCTGGGAGCCATCCGCGTCCGGGCTAGGCGACTTTCGTTTGGTCAAGGAAAGATCCCTCAGCAGCGGATACTTCGCCAAGACTGTAGGAGAAGGCTTACCACGGGTATTCTCTGCTACAGTTTTCACAAATTGCTAGATGACGAGGAACTCACTCTGCCAGAATGCATTATACTTGGAGGTAGTCGAAGGATTTCTTTATGAAGCCAATAAAGGGAGACTTTTACCCGGCATGAGAACACTAGCATCAAGGACGGCTGGTAATGAGTCCCCCGGGGCTACCGGCTGACATACGAGATGGACCCCCTGGTCGAAACCCATATGCCGAGACGCCCGATCAATATTATAAGAGACTGCCAGACATCAACCTCGAAAGAAAGACGGTATATAACCAGGCATACAACTTCGTATGAATACAACCGATCCAACGCTCATATTCCTTTCGTCAGAAAGCAAAGACATGTTCGGAGCAGAAGCAAAAGTATTAACCTGAACTATGGATGTACACACCGGGGCCCGCAGACGAAAGTTGATCGTGTACGAGCTGTCGAGGAAATCAACCAGTCTTGAACTAGCTCTTGGGCGCCTATTTGACCAACGAAGTATCCTCGAACCACCACAAGACTCGGGAAGTGGAGCTAACGACATATGAGCGTATTTTTCGAAGTGCTCCCATAGCCATGCCTGGAGGAAATCATCATGAACATACGAGTCCACTTTCATGTAGCCATTTGAAGCACGCATGTATGCAACCAGATGATCCAAGTGTGTGTACAAAGAGCCGAGAAACAAGCTACCAATGGGAAGGACGACACCTTTCGCTAATTTTATGGAGAACTTGACAAGCTCTGGCCTTATCTCCTTCTTACCAGAGCCATCATCGAAAACATCCCTGGATAACCAAAGGGCAAAAAATTCCGCAACATGAAGCGTACTACTCTTTTGATCCGGTTCCAACCCATCAGGAAACCATTGAGACACCCACCGGGTGGCAGAAACACCTTGTCTCGTTTTTTCTTCCGAACGAACCCTTTCGACTTCGCAACCGGGCAGCAAGACATTCCTTCTTCATCTTCCGATAACTCGATGTTGAGGTTTCCTGTTATGGGAAGATTCAATAAAACGGCCACGCTTTCTAAGGAGATAGTCATTTCACCCCACCTGTATATGGCCGTGTGAGTGTCTGACACCATCTGGAAATAAAAGCAACCAAACCTGGGATATCTTTCCTGATTTGAAGTGCTGCGGAAGCCGCGACAACTTCAATGATTTACGCCTTGGTCAAGCTAGCCCTTACACAGTCTTGACTTATCATAAATTGCATCCACTTGTCAAAGGAACGCAAAGGACTCACAGAGATTTTAAAGTCAACATAAGAGGTGGGATACTCTTTCCTCTGAAGGCAAAACCGTATAACGTCCCCTGCCGGGACCGACCAAGCCCCTCCATCACTCTCCGGACCGGTCATAAGAATCGACACATGCTTAGGATGACTTCTACTGGCAGAAAATATCGTGAAAAATTCATCATCCACGTTTGGTTTAGAGTTGCCAACGTCCTTTGGCACAACGGGGCTCTCCTCAGGCGACATCCTAACAGGATTTTTCACGTTGCTTCCGGTAACAAATTAACTACGCCACAAGCAAAAGAAAAGAAGTTACTACAAAGTGCACGGGAGCTATTTTGTCAACAACGAAGAGTCCACTAAGGTTTCCGCAGAAACTCGGCACACGGCCACGCCACGAAAAAGGAAACCCTAAACAACTAAGGTTTTCATGGAAAAAGGGATTGATGGCAGTCGTTTACCCATGCATGCCTATGGTAGGCCTCGAAAAGTGTTATATTTATGGCCTACGGTGATACCGCAAGTGCACGGCGTCTATTGGAGACGCGGCAAGTACGGGTCGATCCCACAAGGACTTGTGGTGCTTAAGTGATCTACGGCTTGCTAACTGAATTCCTAGAGTTGTAACATAGTTATGAGATTGTTGTCGATGCGACTTAGAATTGTAGTGACAGTAAACTAAGGCAAAGAACAAAGGATTGTAAGGTGCCAGGGTGGTGAATCCACCTCTACTTCCATGCTAAGGCCAAACATACTCTGTTCATGTCTCATACCTCCCTTTGAAGGCCTCAAGTGGAGGAATCCTTTAGCTAACTATCCTAATTCACTCCTAGTATAACTTGTCTTTTCAAAGTACAAGTTATCACAAGCTCATTTGGGTTGTAGGCTAACTAATTACTCCTAAGTAATTCAATTGTTGTCTCTATTTCATTCCTAGTATAATTTGTCTTATCACAGTACAAATTATCACAAATGCAATTAATCCATACATCATGAAATTACTCTTCTTAATTAAGCACAATAAGACACAAATTTAGACATGTGAACTCAACATAAGAGCAGGGGTTTCATCAAACACCCTGGATAATTAAACTAACACATAATTGAAACAAATTAAACTACAAACTAACCCTAAATGGTGCTCTGGCTAGCCCAGGCATAAACCCTAAAACATCTTCCTCATCTTCTATTTATACATGAAAACATTCCAAACCCTAATCATCAAATTCAAATTAAATACAAAAATAAATCAAACCCAATCTTCAAACGTCTACGAATCGCTTGTCGGCTCTGTCACTCCGTCTCCGATTGATGTTTTCTCCCTCGCTCGAGAAACCCTAACCCTAGTTTTCTCTATCTCGATCTTAGCTCTAGGGCAAGAAGCTATGACAGAGATGGAGAGATTCTAGGAGGCGGTGAGGATGGTTGTACTGGTGGTTGTGGCAGGAGATGGTGGAGGTGATGGCTCTGCCATTTTCGGTCGGGGAAGAAGAGGGGTGATGGTGTTTCTGGTTCTTGTCGGGGGAGGAGAAGAAAGAGAAATGGAATGGGGAATGGGTTTGGTCGACTGAGGTGTAGGGGTATGGGTGATGTGGTGTTGAGCAGGTGCAGCAAAAGAGTGATGAGAAATCTTCGCCGAGCGTTGGATGCAACGAGACGAGATCCTGAACGGCCAGTGGGGATTTTGCTCTTTGAGCGGATGCATCAAGGGACGATGAGAGTAAGGTAGCGAGCGTTGGATCCGGGCAGACGAGATCTCAACGGCTTGCAGCGGACGGATTCGGATCCGGTCGCGGGTCGGGTCTAGCTCAAGCCCATGTCTTGTAGATGAGTTGCTACTTGTTGGGTTGCAACTGCTCTTGTGCGGCTTTGGCTTTCGCGCTCCAAAGATGCTCGACTCCACTTCTTCGCTCTTTGGCTCCTCGGTTTTCCGAGCTTTATTTATTACCTAAAAACACAAAATTAATTAGTACAAATATTTATTCTTGAAAACAAAGAAAACTCGAGAATGCTGGGATAATATCCGATTCTTGAGCACAAAAAGATGAGTAAAATGCCAATAAAAAGGTGTATAAATATGCGCTATTTGGCACTCATCAAATACCCCCAAACCCGAATTTTACTTGTCCTCAAGTGAAACAGAAAATAAGAAATCCTAACTATACCCCGTCGCAGTCTCTCGAATGCATTTAGCGTATGCACTAAGCCTTTAAACCCCTAGGTGTCCCTAGTGGACGAGTTGTAGTCTCGTGAGGGTTTACCAGAGGTGTACCCACAAAACCTTCTCCAACTTCAGAGTGTAAAAGAGTCTCAAGCCTCCAAGAAGCTATGAGGACATAGAGTTTCTGCGTGCTAGTGTGAAGTTAGAACTACCAAAGAACGCATTCTCATCCTTAAGTGCTGAGCGAGAAGTAACCATACCATATGAAAGAATTCGGATTCGATTGTGATCATAAGTCTCAACTTCTGCCTCACCATTAGGGTTTTATGATAATTGCACTCAAAAAGATCGCTTTTTAGTCTCTCATGTGTGCAGCTGGAATAAAGAGAGAAATCATGCACACGTTGTAGGTAAGAAGGATAACCTTAGAAATAAAACGGAGACTCCACGTAGTGTGGACAAAAAGAATCTTTTACGATGATCTCTAAGAAAGGAAAATCAACCATTAGCAAGGGGTGGGAGTACTCACTACCTTCTCACCCGATCGGCAATTAATATCACTCTCTCATAAGAACCATAGAAACGTCTTCAATCTTCGGTCTTCGGTCTTCACTTGTTGATGACGAACTTCTAAACTTCACAAAACTTGACAATTTTTAACTTTTCTACTCAAATTCCTTGTTGTTTGGATTTTTCTTTTTAAATTCTTCTTTACCATGGTGGTAGCAAAAATAAACTACAATATTTTTTTTTGATTTTTGATTTTTTTTTTTTTGATTTTTTTTTTACAATAAGTGAAAATAAAAATACAAATAATGAAACAACTAACTCCATGGACAAAGGACTTTATCACTCAATTTTTCCACAACTTGTATTGTCTTGATTTTATAAATTTTATTAATTCTCATCCTATTTTCTTTTCTTTGTTGAACATAAACCTTGGACTATATCAATTTTTCTTTCAATATTCTGATGATGCTCCGCTTGCTGACGATGATGTGTTTCTATGGGTCTTGCGATTGAGAGAGAGAGTGATGCTAACGGCAAATCGGTATTTAGAAGGAGTTTTCATCTTTAGACGTCACCCTCATGATTGACAAAAACTAGCACTCAAGAGATCAAAAGTAGTCTTTGAAATTGGTGCGAAGTTGGGTAGCTCACCATTCCTACCCGAATTTACGTACGGTGACACACACTCTAATGTGACTTTTCTAGAAAGTTGCAAAAAAATTGAAGGTTGGTGCCTCACTTGATGTAAAATGGGTAGTCTCCACTATGGGTGATCACAATTCTACTACCGAATATCTAAAAAAGACCTAATTCGCCCTCCCGGTATGGTTAAATCCAACTTTAACGCTCTAATCAACTAAGAAACCCGATTGTGTTCTCTAAGTACTTCCAAGTTACGTTATTTCGGTTGATTCTCTATGTAAACATAGCTAGAAGCATGCTAGTGACTCTAAAATCTCTAAAAGTTGGAGGTTTTTACAAAAAGAGTTTTGATTTTTTTTTTTTTGAAAATAAAAGGTAAAATAAAAGACTAAAAACTCTAAATGCAAATGCAAATGCACCCCCAAACCTAAATCAAACATTGTCCTCAATGTGTCAACAGATAAGAAAAAATTTAAACAGTCACATACCATGAGAACTATGTTGAAAAGAGAAAAGGGAAGAGATTACCGGTATGTCGGCGGGAGCAAGGTTGAGCTTCGTTAATCAAGGCTAGAATCCAACATTCTCAACGGAGATCATATCGGATTAGCATAATATATGCACAAGAAGACTCAACCGATTCAAGAAAAGAAAATTTTAACAAGTCCTACTGGATATATACAATGAAAATTCACCATACACTAACAATCTAAAGAGTTGAGGATCAACCCAATAGAAAATATGTACAACCATCAACAATCTTACACAAATATAACATGAGAGTGCAAGTAAGATCGTAGATGCGAAGGATTTTCCCCAAACCTAAACTTGTGAACAGGTGTGTTTGTGAGAACAAAATCTTGCAATTTTAAAGGTACATCATGCAAAAGGTCTAACTCAAAATGAGTTTTGCTAATTACAGGCAGACATACACATTCCAACTGTGGCTCCTTAAGAGTGTTATACTTTGATGCAAAATAGTCCAAGAGGACTTGGGAAGCACAAAGTTCTAGGCCTAAGTTAGGCATTTTTAGAAAAGTTGGTTTTGCAATTTTGTTACAAACTACACCTAGGTTTGGTGGAGGAGTTTCAATTTGTGACTTAGGAGAGAAAGTAGGTACATCTAAGTTGTTTTCATGCATAAGATCATTTGCACCATCACACACTTTCCTAAAGTCAAAAGAGGGTAAATCATGTTCATTTTCACGGGACAATTGCACAGTTCCACATCATCATCACATATATGAATATTAGAAGGAGCATCATTCATAGGGTTCCTGAAGAGACACTTAATGTCTCTGAACCTAAAGATTCTACTACATTTTCAAAATACACATGCTCTTCATATTCATCATCATCATCATCATAGCAATGCATTTCCTTATTAAAAATCATAGTATGTCTAGTCCCATCATTTGAAACAGGTTCATATGCAATATCAATTGCACGAGTAAGACTAGGCATACTATTTTCATTATGGGTGATAAACATTTCATTTTGAAAGTCCTCCCTTTCCTCATTTAGTGCATCACAGATTTGACTCAATTTGAGTTCTAAGCTCATGACCCTTTGGTCAAGGTTTTGAATCAATTCTAGAATTTCATTATGTGGTTCAATGAAAGGAGAGTTTTCAAAAGTAGGAAATTCATAATCAATGCTATATGGTTTATCATGCAATACACTCCTAGCATTATTTTGTTCGATGAGTCTAAGATTTTCCTCCACAGATTGAGAAGTACAAAATTGTTCATCTCCCCACCGTGGTGAATGATGTATGTGATCATAATGATTAGGGTATGTGAGATCGGGGCCCGAGAAGGCTCATAAAAATCCCTAAAATAACTATGGTATGTGGGGAGTTCATCTGTGTGAAAGGTGCCCGTAAGCAAGCTCTCTAAGGGATTTGTTGGTATCCCCAGGTTGCGGACCAAAATCGACATGATTTAGTACTCAAATCGAACTCAAAGCCCAATTGAAGTGGACTAAGTTTGGTTTGGTGGGATTTGTTTGGTTTCAATGGGTTCATTTTTGTTTTTGTAAGCTTTGGTTTATATAGGAATAGATTTGGTTTATTGGGATTAGATTTGGTTTATTAGGATTAGTTGGGTTATGTGCAACCCAGCTATGATAGCAAAACCCAACTGTTTGGGTTCTAGCCTAGATGATTTGGCCCAGATTGGCTGCTCAGCCCAGATGTGTAGCTTATGTGGGCTGAAAGAGGGTGCAAAGCTCAGCTTTGGGGTCAGTTAGCCCAGCTATGATTGTGGGCTCCGGTTGTGCAGAGTGCAAGCCCAGATTGATGGCCCAGTATGTGGGCTGAGTTTTGGTTATCTTTTTGTGGGCTCTAGCTGTTTGCAGCCCAGGTGAAAAGGCTCAGTATGTGGGCTGAGTTTGTGTGCGCAGCCCGGCGAAAAGGGTATAGCCCAGCAGACTATGGGCTCGGCAGGTTCAGTTTATGTTGAGCCCAAGGGTTGGGTTTCAGCTCATATGCACAGTTTAGGTTTTTGTGGGCTCTAGTTTATGTTCAGTTAGCCCAACAGCTGGCAACTCCGGTTGGCAGAAGGCTTGCACAGAGCCCAGGTTTAAGCTCAGGGTAATTCACACCACAGCACACAAATTCACACATAATGACATAGATCGGGGTGCTTAGTGAAATCAACACGGGAGTCATTTGAACGGGGCAGGGTTTATGTGCTCAATACACACAGAGCACACAAAGACAACCTTAGTGCTTGCTTGCGACTAATGCTTGCACAACACGGGATCAAGTGCAGCCACAGTCGCCAAGCACGGAAAAATAACAACTCACAACGAAATGACCCAATTTCTTAAACAAAGACAAGAAAACATTCACAGACAGGGATAGACAATGGCTCAAAGGTGTTAGCTTCCACGGTGGTACCTCAAACTTGTAGGCTTCAGGGCTAGCAAGGGAGCGGGGGTAGCTAATGCAACGGTGAGTATGGCAGCAAGGTTGGTAATTTCTCATGTGATCATGGCTCAGCAGATCCAACAAGTCACATGATATTCAAGGTCTCACTAAAAAAAAATGCCGATGCAACAAGCTCACAGATGTATGCTCAGATATGGTTCATAGAAGCACAGATGCAAAATGATAGAGTGTGCACAACCTTAACAGAACACAGCTCAACAAGCTCAATTGATGGCAGGTGAAAGCTCATACAAGGTTCAAAACAAGGTTACGGTTGAGCATAAATGGCACAGAGCATACCTAGGAAGTTTAGTGGCATACATGGGACTAACCTCAAGTCCCGCGCCTTCCCTTGGGTTGGCTCGGCTACTTAGCAAAGACAAACAAGCACATCAAGCACTCGTTAACTCGGGAGAGAAGTCTCCAGTTCTCAAAAAGGGTGCAGGTTTTAGGCAAAAGGAATATGCAACCGAGAATAACTTGACCGACGGGGGACAAGAATTACAAGTGAAACTAAGATACGGGGATGCTTAGTTTCCTCAGAATTACCGACAAAGCTCCAACCGAGTGGTAATGACTCAAGGTGCAAGTGCAGGAAAACAGCTATGTTATACTATGACAGGGAAGTAATGGAACTAAGATGCAAGTAAAAGAAAACAGCTAAGTTATCATGATGGTGCAAATACAGGGTGTAAAATAAAATGCAATAACAGAAAGCTATAAAAGATGCAAGTGCGTATATACAATGGTGAGAATTCAGTGAAGTACTAGCCCAAAAATCAGCAAGGCACGCGCCAAGTCCCCGGCAACAGCGCCAAAAACTTGGTAGGCCTCGAATGTGTGTTATATTTATGGCCTACGGTGATACCGCAAGTGCACGGCGTCTATTGGAGACGCGGCAAGTACGGGTCGATCCCACAAGGACTTGTGGTGCTTAAGTGATCTACGGCTTGCTAACTGAATTCCTAGAGTTGTAACATAGTTATGAGATTGTTGTCGATGCGACTTAGAATTGTAGTGACAGTAAACTAAGGCAAAGAACAAAGGATTGTAAGGTGCCAGGGTGGTGAATCCACCTCTACTTCCATGCTAAGGCCAAACATACTCTGTTCATGTCTCATACCTCCCTTTGAAGGCCTCAAGTGGAGGAATCCTTTAGCTAACTATCCTAATTCACTCCTAGTATAACTTGTCTTTTCACAGTACAAGTTATCACAAGCTCATTTGGGTTGTAGGCTAACTAATTACTCCTAAGTAATTCAACTGTTGTCTCTATTTCATTCCTAGTATAATTTGTCTTATCACAGTACAAATTATCACAAATGCAATTAATCCATACAGCATGAAATTACTCTTCTTAATTAAGCACAATAAGACACAAATTTAGACATGTGAACTCAACATAAGAGCAGGGGTTTCATCAAACACCCTGGATAATTAAACTAACACATAATTGAAACAAATTAAACTACAAACTAACCCTAAATGGTGCTCTGGCTAGCCCAGGCATAAACCCTAAAACATCTTCCTCATCTTCTATTTATACATGAAAACATTCCAAACCCTAATCATCAAATTCGAAATTAAATACAAAAATAAATCAAACCCAATCTTCAAACGTCTCTGAATCGCTTGTCGGCTCTGTCACTCCGTCTCTGATTGATGTTTTCTCCCTCTGCTCGAGAAACCCTAACCCTAGTTTTCTCTATCTCGATCTTAGCTCCTAGGGCAAGAAGCTATGACAGATATGGAGAGATTCTAGGAGGCGGTGAGGATGGTTGTACTGGTGGTTGTGGCAGGAGATGGTGGAGGTGATGGCTCTGCCATTTTCGGTCGGGGAAGAAGAGGGGTGATGGTGTTTCTGGTTCTTGTCGGGGGAGGAGAAGAAAGAGAAATGGAATGGGGAATGGGTTTGGTCGACTGAGGTGTAGGGGTATGGGTGATGTGGTGTTGAGCAGGTGCAGCAAAAGAGTGATGAGAAAGCTTCAGCGAGCGTTGGATGCAACGAGACGAGATCTGAACGGCTGAAGGGATTTTGCTGCTGAGCGGATGCATCAAGGGACGATGAGAGTAAGGTAGCGAGCGTTGGATCTGGCAGGACGAGATCTCAACGGCTTGGAGCGGACGGATTCGGATCCGGGTCGCGGGTCAGGTCTAGCTCAAGCCCATGTCTTGTAGATGAGTTGCTACTTGTTGGGTTGCAACTGTTGCGCGCGCGGGCTTTGGCTTTCTGCTCCAAAGATGCTCGACTCCACTTCTTCGCTCTTTGGCTCCTCAGTTTCTCCGAGCTTTATTTATTACCTAAAAACACAAAATTAATTAGTACAAATATTTATTCTTGAAAACAAAGAAAACTCAGAATCTGGGATAATATCTGATTCTTGAGCACAAAAGATGAGTAAAATGCCAATAAAAAGGTGTATAAATATGCGCTATTTGGCACTCATC